>VYZP01024978.1:0-23822 GCA_013400635.1 Hypocryptadius cinnamomeus
TATTAGGACGAAATTCTTTACTGTGAGGGTGTTGAGGCAGTGGAACAGAATGCCTGCAGAAGCTGTAGATCCTCCATCACTGGAAGTGTTCAAGGCAGGCTGGGTGGGGCTCTGAGCCAGCTGGTCTAGTGGAAAGTGTCCCTGCCCATGGCAGGGGGTTTGGAACAATATGATCTTTAAAGTCCCATCCAACCCAAACCATTCTGTGATTTTCTCTTCTATGACCTCTTTACTAAGTGTTGTCTGAAGTCTGCCCACTGCCAACAGTTTTCTTGATGAGTATCAGCTTCACCACCAGGGAGGTTCTTCTGCTGCCTGGGTGCTTCACAGATGTGTATGAAACTGTCCTAAAAATTCTCCTTCCTTTTGTCAGCTGCTTTCCCTGTCTGTTGAATGGCCCTGGTTTTGCCCAGGTCTCCCCATCCTGTCCAGGAGGTACTGTCTGACTGCAGAAGCCTCATGGGACTTCAGAGCTGGTGCATGGCTTGCAGGAGGGATGGGTTTGTGTCCAGAATCAGGGCAGTGAGCTGTGCTCGTGTGTCTGGGGTGCTGAGCTGCACTGCACTGAGTATCAGACACGAAATCAGCAGTCTGGCTTGCTCTGAGATCTCCCAGGTACTTGTAACCCGTGTTTAACACCATGCTTTCCATGGAACACTTCCTTTTCTCCCTTTGGAAGGGGTAAATGCATAAAGGCTGTGTTTTGAAGGGATGCTTAAAAAGGCAGAGGGATGCTCCTTTACCTCTAACCACAAGGTTTTCCATCTCCACCTGCTGATGCAGGAGCCTGTCCCAGGCTTGCCACCCTGTGACTCTGAGTTTCCTCCCTCCTCCTCCATGGGGAGCACGAGCATCCTGACATCAAGCAGAGGCAGGTGGCCTGTAAAAAACATGTTTTCCCCTCCCAGCAGTGTTGTTTTAGTAGCCATCACTTGTGTATGGGCAATGCAAACATGATCAGACCAAACCATGGCTCTGCTCTGATCCCATTGCTGGAAATCAGTTTTGTTAAGCAAAATGTTACCAGCTTGGGAAAAAAAAGGAAAGTAAAAGGAATGAATGCAAAATTTGCCTGTATTAGAGATGCAGGGAAGCACTGGAAGTTAGGGAGATCACAGACAATTGAATTTAATTGAAAAATATGATTAACTAGAATGAGACTTGAATATGAAGATCTAATTTGAATTAAAGAAACAAGCTGATTGCCTGAAGAAAAAAGTTTGAGGATTAAAATTATTTTGTATAATATGGGTTCCATATCGTGGGTTTCAGCACTGCTTATATAGGAGAGCTCATTAGAAAATCCCCAACTCCACCCTCAAAGTGGTTTTACCATTGAAATGACAGGGTTTTTTTAGATGGTCACAGGGAAATGAGGCTCTTACTTGATGGGCTTAGGGGAAATTTGAGCTATGGATGGTGAATCCTGATCCAGGACAGAGCTTCCCAGCATCATCTCAGGTCTGGCAGCAAGGCTTACAGCTCCTGCCTTACAGGGAGGGGAACAAAACACAAACCCTGGGAGCAAACCAGGGGCCAGTGACAGGTGGACCCTTTCCTCAGGAAGGACAGTGGAAGGAACATTTCCAGGATTGTCAAAGCCTGGTGCAAGTGGCTCCGAGCAGAAGCTCCAGGGGCAGGCAGTGCTGGCAGCTCATGCTCACTGCTCATGTCCAGGCTCTGCTCCCACACCAACCCCTGGAAGCAAAATCAGCAAGAAAATAGTTCTAGGGAAAATGAATAGTCTGTATTCACAGCACAAACAGAAAAATTATATACCAGCAAGTAGCACAAATGGGAAAAATAAGAGCTTAATTTACAGTAATTTTGTAGAGTTATAAGCATCTTTATTCCAAGGGGGTTCTCCTCAAAGCAGCAAAATGGTTTAGTGCATCCCCCTGCAGCTTTTTTAGTTTCCACTTGGCTGCTGCACCCTCTGCCACACCATTTCCAGCCACCAGCATCCTCCTCCTCACTGAACAGTCCCACTGGCCACGGTGACACCGTTGTGGCGGTGTCCCCGTGCTCCCACAGGCAGGCAGGATCCGTCCTCTGTGGGATGGGTCATCTGGGAGCCCATGGGAGGCCACTGCCTGGCTCTGTGCTGGGAGCAGCTGGGCGTGCTGGGCACTGTGGATGAGCCAGCAAAGGTCACTCCCACGTCACCCTGTGGCATGGCTGGCCAGGAGAGAGCTGTGGGCACACTGGCTGGCACAGAGCCTGGCCAAGGGGCTACCAGAGCCCTCATCCTGGGGGTGGGCATGGGCATGGGGGAGAGAGAGGGGCTTCAGGAGGATGGAGAATTTGTTGGACTCTTTCCAGATGATAATTTTGACATTTCGTTGTCTCTTGAGGATATTGAAATAGGGATAAATGCAGCGTCAGTGCTCATTTGTACTGACTGTCACTGCCAGACTGGGGGCTGACCTGAGCATGCTTTTAATGCATATTTAATGGGTACAGTGGTCTCTTGGCCCCATCTTTATCTGCTGCACACTTGCACTTTGACACCACACACCTGAACCCATCACACTGCACCCACTGCCTGCCCCTCCTCACCCATCCCTGCCGTGTGCTTCATTCCCAGCCTCCCTCACCTCCTTCAGTCCCTGCCCCACCACATCTGCTCCATCCCAAGGAAACACAGACAGGGATGTATTTCCTCCAGTGCTCCATGGAAGAACATGAGCAGGGTAGTGCACATCCTGCAGGCTGGTCTGGTAGCACATCCTAGAGCAGGTGATAACCTGCCCCACACCCCAGGGATTACCCCAGATATCCTCTGCCCTAATATTGTGTGAGGATCTCATTTCTGAGCAAAATCCAGCTGTGGTTTCATTAGAGAGGCTCTTGCTCCTTGTGCTGAATATTTAATTTAGCACAACTGTGTGCGTGTTGAGTTCAGGGTGTTGATTAAGCATGACTTGAGATAGAGGGAAATTAGTAATATGGGAAAGTGCAGTCAGTATTTCATGGCAAAGAGTAATTGAGCTAACAGTTGACATATGGAGTTGTGTGGGCAAACTAATTAAATTTTACATCTTCCCAAGCATTTGTGAGTTTTATAAGTGTTTGATTTATATATTAATTAAACCTCAGAGTGAAATAAAGAGGACACAACTATTTATACTGCAAATGTGTCCATCAAGAGGAAGAGCTTTAATGTATTTTCAAGCAGATGCTGAAGTACCCCTGTGAGTCCCCAGCTCAGCTCAGTGGTGACATCCCCTATGGTGTCTCTTCCTCCTCTTCATTATCAGGAAAAAGCTCTGTGCTTTTTGGCTTTTTGGTATCTCCCTGATGGGCTGCAGACCACAGGTTTCCCACTGGTCTGGGGGCTTTGCAAGTAGCTAGTGAGAAATCTAACACATGATTTAAATATTTTTCTGACCCATTAGTAAGGCACTAGAGGTAGTTATGGCATGTCCTGGGATGATCTTGCTGAGGTTTTCTGAAGTTGTCTTATTTGCATTATTTAATATTTAAAGGGATCTTGCAATGTGTTTATTTGCAGGTGGACAGGAGAACATGTGGAGCATTCATGGTGGTCAGCATCGTTTTCAGCCTGGCTGATGCTCTGTGGAAAGGAGTTCCTGAAGTTACAGGATCAGTTGTGCTCCTGGGATCTTGGGCATGGAGCTGTTGCTACAGCTGGGAGAAGATGGTATTTGGGTCCAGTGACAGTGAAATGTGCAGCCCTGGCCCTGATTTTTCTTTTAGGCTCTTGTGCACTCCCCACCACTGACACATCTCTCTGGGGGCCAGCACACATCTCCCAGGCCTGTTTGGGTGAGCTGGGAGGCCAGTGCTGGGCTGATGTTGGGGCAGCCCTGGGAGGTGCAGGGCTGGCTGGGGGCTTCTGGCTGTGCTGGGCTGAGCTGAGAGCCTTTGTGGAGCAGTTTAGTTTATTTGAGTGACTGTGTGTGAGTTTAGTTCCAGGGCTGAGTTCCAGAGCTGGGGCTGCTCCTGCCCAGGGCAGTCTGGCTTGTTGCTTCAGTGAGTCTCCCTGCTCCTCTCCAGGGCTCCTGCTGAGCCTCCAAACTGCCCTTACTGCCATGTACATCTTATTCCTGTGGGTCAATGTGCCTGTAAACCCCTCTGATTCCAAAATAAATAAAATAAGGAAGTGTTTCTATTCTGCTCTGCAATGATGCTTCCCCAGCAGCACAGGTGATGGGGCCTTGCCAGAACATTTGCATTCATTTCTCTATCCTGGCTCTGAAATCCTGATCATGCTAAAAAATGAATCTACCTTTTATATTTGCTATTATTGATGGATTATTTTTTCCTCTTCTGAATGGAGAAATAGGAGCTGTTTATGTCAGCAGTGATACAGGATTCAGAAGACATTAGGTTTTGATAGGATAGTGGAATTACAGCTAAAACATGGGTATTAAAACTCCCTTAAATTTAGTAAATTATTTAGGTATGTAGCATATTATAATCTACAAATGCTGTGAAATAGATGGCAGCTATATTAAGAGTCATTCTGCGTGCCACCCGCTGTCCCACCTGGCCTCTGTGGACTCCATCAATCTTGTGATGGCCAATGATCCCTGTTCACAGTGTCAGTGATTAATATATTTGCCCATTGGAGAGGAGGAATTACAAAAACTTAGTGTTTGTGTGCAGTTAGAGGCTGTGGGGACAGGAGCAACTGGGACCAGGTTGGAATAAAAATGGGAGGAAAGGAAAGGCTGGTGCTCAGCATCAACTGCTTTTAAGGATTGGTGCTTTGTAGAGCATCTTCCCCAGAAACCTTGAGAAAAGGAAGATGCAAAAGGCTCCTGTCACATGGCACAGGGGGTCGTGGTGCCTCCTGCAATGTTGCATTGCAACATCTCAAACCCTGGAAAAATGCAGTCCACTGCCAAATATAACCTGCAGGACTAAATAGGTGAAGCAGTGTAAAATCTAAGCAGCCTCTGTCCACTGCTGCCACTGATGTTGAACAGGCACATGCAAGGCTGCTCTTGGATGTCCTGCAAAATGCTGTTTGTCCTGCTGGAGCAGGTACCAGGCTGATGCTGCAGCCCTTCCCAGGACTGTGGCTCTGAAGGAGGTGGGGATGCCCATCCTGGGGCCTCGCTGCTCCTCAGCATCCCTCAGCCTTGGTGGCTTTGCTTGACTTTCTCTGCATAGTCCCTATGCCCCTAGCTGCTTTCAGAGCAGAGGGGACTGGAAGAGTTGCTCCAAAATAACATACAAATAGGAAGTGAAAGGTCAAGACTTCTACAGAGTAATTTTGCCCAGAGCATCAGAAAACATAAGGGATGAGAAAGGATGAGGACTCATGTGGTGATCAGCCACTGATCAGCTCCAGGTAGCACAGCCCTGGCCCTGGGCAGCCTTCTGGTTTCTGTTTCCTCTCTGATTTTTGCAAATTCCCATGTCAGACCTCACTTACTGAGAAGACCCATGTGCAGATTTAAGATGCCGTTGGCTGCTCCCTGTTCCTCCTCCATCCCAATGTGAAATCTGTCATTGCACTCTATCAGGGTGCCTTTCTGCCTGCATCCTGTGTGAGCTCCAGATTGCTATTGATAGGTGGGAGAGCCACGACAATCTTGAGGAAATTGGTGATCTGGTCCTGGCATATTTGACAGATAACACTCCAAATACAAATGTCAAAACGCATTTAGGTTTTTTCCCTTTTCTAACTTGCCCTGAAGAAAATGCAAACACTTCTTGACAGAATCAGTTCAGGAGCCTCCTCTAAGCCAGGCCCTGAGTGTTAGAGGAATCTGCCTCTTAAAGCCATATAGATCCACTGCTGCTGTATAAAAAAATATTCTTTACCCTGAGGCAGAATTACTTAAGAAAATCCTGACGTGATTAGACACCACTCTCTTCTGAGAAAAGAGTAACTATACTATTAAAGGATAACTGAGATGCTGCATAAAGTGACAGTATTTAAATTACTCGATGTCTCAGTTCTGAAACGTCATTTGGCATGAGGGCACAAGGAAGGACTTGAATATTTTCTGGCTACCACTGTGCAGCTATTCTGTAGCCTGAATATGATCTGCTGGAAGCACTTGCAGGTGCTGTCACTGCCCTCCACCTGCTGACATGAGGTATATTTAGGCTCTGGGTTTGTAAAATTTATAAGCGCAGGCTTGAACAATTTATAACAATTAATAAATAAGTAGCTTGCAATTTTTGCATATGCTTTAGCATGCAGAAATTCCTCTTGCCTTAAATCAGTGTAATGATGTCAGTTAAACAATTATCTTGTAGTGCCTAAGAGCCTGGCTCCACCACTCTGTTCAGTGATACACAGTTTAAACACAAAGCCAGGGTCTATATTTATATGCAAATATCATCAAGTTCAAGCTTAAATCACAATATTTTTGAAGTCAAGATTGTGTGTTAAATAATACTCCATGCATGTATGTAATTATATATCAGTGGTTTAAAACCCTTCAGACTTCATCCCTAAACCACAGCAGGCAGAAGGGCTGAGCCCAGAGCACATGGATAACCACAACCCCCCTGGCTTGTGTAGATTTTGGGGGGCAGTTTTGAGTTAGCTCAGAGCTCCAATCCAACCAGCTTTGATAGCTCTTGGGAATATGTGTGATTAACCAGCCCAGCCACAATATGTCACCAGCACTCCACACAAACAGCTCTGCTACTGCTGGAGAGCAGGCAGAGGGAAAACATCACATCCTGCAGCCAGGGGAGGGAAAAATAGCATGAAAGGACAGGCAAGAAACTTGAGAAGAAGATGATAAGGGACAAAATGGAGATTCCTGGAAAAATTATCATAGGAAAGGTGAGGTCAGCAGCAGGTTAGGTGGAGCTGTATGAGTCCTGGTCCCTGGGATATGCTGGCACCCCAGCATTGGGGTTTACAGGCTGTAACTTAAAAGCACTCATTGCTTCAACTTTGCTTTCCATTTTGAAGGATTGTTTTTCCTCCTGATTGTATTAAGCCTTGCCTGTTGCGAACTGAAACTGCTCAGTACCTTAATTCCCATTCCCAGTGCTCCTCTCCTCTCCTCTCCTCACACTGGGTATTACCAACAAAAAAACTGTGTCAGAAGTAAAATGCATGAAAATAATGGAGCTTCAGCAGCTACATGCAAGTGTAAAGAAAACACATCCCAATGCAATGAGCATAGAGCCTGGATAGAGCATGACCTTTGTCAGGGGCTAGTAATCATTCCTGGCAGTGTTTGCTCATGAGGATTGGGAAATGTGGGCAGCCCATTAACCTGTGCCACTCAGGATCCCCATGGCTGAGCATCACGAGCACGGAGTGACTGAAACAGCTCCTGGCTCCCTGCGCTGGGTCTCACAGCACGGACGGGGACCAGGGAATTCACTCTAGGGCTCGTGGGTTTGGAAAGGAAGGGGTGCAATGCAGCCCTATCCAGGGCTGTAGTGCAGCTCTTTCCTTCCCTTCATGGCTGTGGCAAACTCATCAGGCCATGTTGCTGCTTGGCCAAGTGGCAGGGGAGTCGGTCAGTCCTTCTGCAGACAGCTGGAGCTTTGGGGAGCCCAGCTCTGTGTTTGCCTGAGCACTGTACATGCTGATACCACTGGAAACACAGCTGGGGTGATTACCATAAGATATTCAGAAACAGAAAAGAGGATGCATCTCTTCATGGATTTGCTGTCTTTTTGCTATTGGGTTAGAATTTAAGAATCTTTAATTCCCAATGTATAAGGTAATATGCAGTTCACCTATAGATGTGCTTTAGTGTGTTTCAAATATACCACTTTGTGCCTTTATATGGGGAGCAAAGCTGCCTCCTCCAGGAAGGGAGGAGGAAACCATTTCAGTCAGACACTTAAAGGCTTAAATCAGCTTGCCTGGCACTCTGTGGGTTTGGGGATGCTGAGGAAGTGAAGGTGTGATGTCAAAGTACCTGTAATACCAAGGGAGTCTCACTGGGGAGTGACAACCTTGCCAGCCCACCCCAGATGGGATGCAATTCCTCTGGTCAAACCCAGGAGACCCAGCAGTAAGGCTGGGGTCTCTGTAGCTGGAGGTGAAGGCTCAGCCAACCAAATTTAGCATGTAGTATAGCCTGAGATGTGTAAAGATGTGTTCCGGCTCTATTTTTGTATAAAAATTTTTTCTTTAGTATGAGCTACATAGTAAAATTATTTACTGAATAACAAAGCAGTGGACACAGGAAAAAAAAAACAACAGAAAAAGAATATTCATGCTGTATGATGCTAAGCACCTGATTTAAAGGCTTGGTGTCTGAGTCTCTCTACAAGTGACTGAGAAGGATCACAGCAGAACACAGCAGTGTTGGGTGCTCTGAATTATCCTCCTTTTTTCTCTCACTCTGCAGAGACACTGGTTGCATGTGATCCCTGGAAGGAAGGAGGAAGGTCGCTTCCTTGGTATCCAGGTGGATGTCCTGGTTTCACTATTTCTGGACTATTTTTAGTTGTGTGCACTCATGCTGATACCCAGCCCTGCAGGCTGCCTGCTGTGCTGGCTGGGTAGGTGGGAATGTGATGGGGTGTCTGACATGGGCTCGGGATGTCAGCCCGGGAGCAAAGCCAGCTTCTGGCTGACCCTGCCACAGAGGTAAAACCAGAGCTTTATGCAATGGTGTGTGCAGCATGCCTGGGCCAATTAACTTGGAAAAGGATTACTGGTGTGCCACTGGGATGCATCTGTGACAAGTTCAACCTCCGATGGCCACTGCGTAAGGCAGCACTGATGCTAATATGCAGAGTACCCAATTGTCAGTGAATTAATGAAACTAGGAGCAGGAACTCCCTAAGGGTGATTAAAACATTTAAGTCAGCATTGATTCAAGGCTGACAACTCTTATGGGCACTAGGGAGAAGGAGAAGAGGATTTGGGGCCAGGATCCCTGCAGTGGGGACATGGGGTGGGAATGGCCGTGGTACGGGAGGCACAGCTTCCCAGGGAGGTTTATCAGGAGACCCTGGAGGATATTGCTGTGCTAAAGCGAAGTGCAAGGCAGAGATGAAGAAAAGGCAATGACAAATCTGAAGTGCTTTGTTTCTGTTTCTGTATCTGTGCTGGGGACGGGTTGTGCAGCTCAGCTCTCGCTGCAGAGCTGTCGCTCAAAGGGAGCCTGGAGCGGCTCCGTGTGCGCGCGGTGACGTGCAGCCGGTGCTGCTGCCAGCCTTCGGACGCGTCACGCTCTCCTGAGCAGCCATACAGGGGTTTTGCTTGCTTAAAACAATGTTCAAGTCCAGGAGAGCTTCTCCAGTGCTGGCTCCACAGCAGGATTCTGTCTCTCCGTGGCATCTTGCAAGCACTGCTGGTGGATTGTGTTTACCTGGGCCCAGCTCCCTCCCACCTGTGGCAGCGTTTTGTGTGCCCCTTGCCCCTCAGTCCCCTCACTGACAACCAGTGTGCCAGGAGGTAAAAATACCACACATTTGGACCATAAAACTTTTGGACCTTTCCTCCTGAGGGTCCTCTTGTCCCAGCTGTGTCTTGTGTCTGCCTGACTGTGGGGCTGAGCCTGACCTTGTGGAACTGAAGTGGCCAATGAAGTGTCATAGTCCCTGCCTTAACTGAAGCAGGTCCCTGCCTTGGCTTTGTGTCCTGTCAAACACTGCCTAAGTCTCAAACTCCATTTGATTAATAACAAGGATGGTACTGGAACCAGCCAAGAGGTCTCCACACTCCACCAGGGTGGCAGCAAGCGAGAAAGACTTCAAATGGGTCTGGGAGCAGAGCAGCAGGGACAAGATGGACTTGATGTGAGGACCAGATCTCACATCCTTGTGACAACTGAACTTCAATTTTAAACCGTGTTGTACACAACTGCTCTGTCAGATCAACAAGAAAAGCCCACTGTATCCTTTCAGCACCTTTGTTCTACATATTTTGCTGTTAATGAGGAAGGGAATTGAGGTGGGATTTCGTGGTGGCTCTGCAGGCTCAGCAATGCTGCATCTGCAGCAAAAAGCCCCTTCCATCCCCATGTGGGGCTGTGCCACCGTGCCAGCTGCAGTCCACAAACAACTAAAACTGCTTAGTAAGGCAAACAAATCACTTATTATATTTTCCACCCTCTCCTTTTCCATTTTTATATCTGTTGAGCAGGCAAACACAGCTTTTGCAGAAGTCCTGAAAGGGAATTTTAAAAGCCATCCTGCCCTCCCATTTGTTTAAATGTGTTTGTAGTGAGATTCTGCCAGTGCTGGCAGACTCAGAGGATGAGAATCCTCCAGGGATTTCCCCTAAATGACACTTTCAAAGTCAGATCTGCATATGCACTGCATCAGACACCATTTAGAGAGTACGTGTAAGATCCCAGTTAAAAGAATCATATTTGCTAATATTTTCCCTCTGTTTATTCTGGGTCAGTGTGCATTATAGAAGAGGCAGAGATGACCATGTTGCAGAGTCTGATGGGATAATGGCAAAGGGAGAACAGATGAGTTCAGAGAGATGGGAGATGCTGATGCAGTTTTGTAGGACAAGGTAGGATTTGCAGGGCATCATTCAAAACAATTGTGAAAAGTATAACTGAAATGGTGGAAGCAGAACAAATCTGAATGTGCTTTTTTTGTGGCAAAGCACTATTTTCAGTAACATTGATTTGATTTGAAAGGGAGTTTCAGTGGAGTGAAGAATAAATGAAATATGAACATTGTTTTCAGATTTCTCTGTGATACAGAGTGATGTAGAAATTAACCTTACCCTGTTCTAAGTAATACAGACTGTGATGTCTAGTTAAGATGTCTAAACATAATAAGATTAAGGTTTTCACTGGATTATAACTTTACTAAACATTAGCTCTTTTGATGGAAGTTTTTCAGCCTGGAGTTGGTATAAACATGGTAATTTTATATTTGCTTATAGGTACCAATGCAAATTTTCAGCTCAGAGAATATAGTTATTCTTGGGAATAAATTTAGAGAAATGCAGGTAATTAATCCACATTATAGAAGTTGCTACGGATGTTTTGCCTAGAAGAAACTCCATGCTTTGGAGTGGAAGCTCCAAGTTTGACAGCAGGGATGCTCTCCAGGTGATATCACCCTCATTTACAACCCCAGACTGGGTGAAGTGATAAGCCTGAACAACCTCAGTCACATGAACATCACAGAGAGACAGGGCCCCAGTGGCTCCCTTCCCAAGGGTTTCTGCCAGCAGCCAGCAGAGCCTCTGAGTGCTGAGAATTTGTGGGAGACACCTTTACTGATCAGGCTTCCCCTGTTCCTGCCCATCCCACTGGGATGCTGGGCACAGCCTGGGGAGTGTCTCCTGAGGCTGTTCATGCTCCCAGGGTGAGGGCTGGACCTTGCTGGGTTGCTGTTGTAGGGAGCTGTGTGGAGTGCTGTGTTTAAGGTGTTACATGAGAGCTGGGGGTTAGATTTGGTGTAGACAGAGACCTCAGTGTGAGGCAGAAGCACTGACAAAGCCTGAACCAGCCTTCTCCAGGGCTGGTTCTCCAGCAGGATGCACTGTATTTAGCTCATCAGCATCCAGAGTAGCAAAACCTGGGCTCAAGAACTCCAATTCCCCTGCCTGCGATCTGCCCCCATCCTGAACTCTCCCTGACCCATGGAACTAGGACAGTTCCTCATCAGGATGATTTAAAAATCCTTGGCTTTTAAAAATCAGAGGAATAGACACAGTGCTTCACTTCAAACTCATTTCCAGGGGCAAGGTCTCCAAAGGCCAGAGACTCTCTGCCCGGTGCCATTGGATTTCCTCCTGCATTAGCATTACACGCTGGGATTTGGGCTGTTTCTTTTCCAAGGTGCCAGCCTTGGTTGGTGCTGTTTTGTTTGGTGTTGGGATGCAGGCTGGGAAGCCAGGGGCAGTTCAGCCAGACCCAGCTCTTCTCTGCCAGCCATGCAGCAGTGACTGTGGGGAGAAGTTGAAGCAGGTTGAGGTGGTGCTGCAAACCACCAGAGCAAGGTTTGCTGGAGCTCATTTATTGTCACCTTCAGTTCGTAACCCCAGCTGACCTCAGGGGGTGTTTTGAGGTTGCATTCATTAGTGTCTGTAAGAAATTAAGATGCTTCAGTGCTACAGCTGTGGAAAAGTACAGGATGAAATTTGTGCAGGATTTAGATGCACTGAGTAAGATGTGTAGACTGATGAAGAACAGAAGCCTGTTTTCCAATGCATTTGCACATTTTACTCCCTCCATCCACCTCCTCCCTCTGCACTGCAAACACCACCCTGTGTGTGACACTCCTGGGGGCTGAAAGTGGCCTCCTTGGTTGGCCTGTCCTGCCAGAGGTGGTGCAACCCTTGGGGATATTCTGTCTCCTCTCACCAGAGCACTGATTTGTGCCTCTCTGATTTTCATGACACTTGTAGGAATGTAATTTTTGAAATGCATTGTCACACTTTGGTTGAAGCTGTGCTATGGGCCTTACCCACTGAGGGAGAGACAGTGTGGTTACTCAAGTGTCATCTCTTTTCTAGTAACCTGGATAAATGTCCTCCTCACCAACCCAAGGAGCAAAAACCATCCTTGTCCTGGGGGGCTCAGGGAGGCCTCAGGGAGCCCTGCATCTTTGTCCCTGCAGGCAAGCAAGGATGGAAGAGTGTTACTTTGATGTATATTTAATGTAACATATACAGCAAGGGTAAGCAGAAAAATTGCAAATTTTTTAATGTCCTTAATTACATTTTTAGCTTCACTTTGGGGTCAGCTGGTATCACCACAGAGCTGGTGCCCATTCAACAGGGTCATGCAGATGATTTGGGATTGGGCCCAGTGACTTAAAATAATTTTACTCCTGATGTAAACAAGAGCAGAATAGAGCTGTGAAAGTTTATAAATAACAAGAGCTGGGTTTTGACTAAATCTATAGTATTTTTTTTTCTGCATTCACCTTGCATATATTAAGACATTTCCATAAATAAAAAGGAAACTTAATAAGCTTCAGAAAGGTTAGACTGTTTCCATTGGATTTTATGCCTGTTGCATAAATCCTACCCAAGTAATTCCATACTTTGTGTGGACATAATTTTTTTACAGTATAAATTCCATTAACACATTCATGCCATATGTGCCATATATTAAAACAAGCAGCCTCCTGCACTCCCAGTAAATCACTAGCATCCATGCCTGCTTCCCAATTCCATCAGCATGGATCTGCTTGGGCAGTGTGGTGGTGAAGAGATCCTGTATGGAGCCTCAGGGCTGCAAAATCAGCCTGTCTGGGCTACATCCCTGGCTGTAGTGAGGCTCTTCCATGATAAAAGATTATATCCTTGCTGTCATCCCATGATAAAGAGGATAAGCCCATTCTCTTCTCTTCTCTTCTCTTCTCTTCTCTTCTCTTCTCTTCTCTTCTCTTCTCTTCTCTTCTCTTAACACTAATAACCTGGAATGCAAAGAATTGCTTTAATTTCCAGATGTTCTGAATATCCTGAGAATTTGTAAAAGAAAATTATCCTCTTTATCCTAATCAAAAGTAATTAAAAGTACACTTAAATAGAGCACAGCTCTGTGCTTAATTCCAAATGTTTTGCACGTACAAACAACAGGAGTTGTTACTAACTCTTCAGCTCCACAAGCAACAGCAGAGTCCCCTTTTTGCTGTCACAGGTGCTTTGCAAACACACAGTCAGACTTTCTGGCTGGAATACTTTGCCTTGGTAATGGCCTGTGCAGATCAAAACTCCATCAAATAAGATGAAGTTTCATTGCTTGCTACAACCAGTGCCATGATTTAGCACTTCTAAAAGTTGGTTTACTCTGCACAACAGGAGTGGTGCAAAATGCCACATTCTCAGTTACTTTGCCTTGCAGCCTTGGAGTTGATGCATTTTACTCATTCATTTCACATAACTATGTCCTTGCCATTTTTCCTTCCTTTGGACAGAGCTCTTGGCTTTCAGACAATTCCTGCAGACCCTGCAGCAGTTGTGTCACCATAAGATGTGTCACTCAGACTGGGAGCAGTCAGGTTTGAAAACCCAGGAGTTGCCTGACTCGCATCCGAGGTGGAGCAGGCAGTGAGTGAGCAGACAGCAAGAGGGATGCAGACAGACAAAGTCTTTCAGACTTAAGCAAGGCTTAATGCAGTTAAAACCAAGCCTTAGATGTGGTTCTTGATAATGCTGGTAATAACTACCTTTTTGGGACTTCTAGAAAGAAGTGGTCATCTCATTTTGTGATAAAACAGGTGTGCAGAATGAAGGATCTCATTTCCCCAGATGCAAAGTGTGATAAGGAAGGAGTTGGCATATCCTTTTGGGGTAAAAAAAAATTAATTATATTGTTAATTTCTTGGGACAGGATCCATCTTTAATTTCTGATTTTGCCTAGCAGTCTGCACAAAAGGGTGCCAATGCTTCACAAGCTTCCTGGCAGCTACCAAACCATGCAACACTCGTGTGATGTAGGGATAAGTGACAGCCAGCACATGCATCTGGGTCTGATACTGCTTAGACCACTAGTAAAGGTACTGATGATGGGATAGGGAACACTTATTAAACTTACAAGCACATAGTGACAGCTGGCAGGCTGGAGGAGAGGCTGAGAAGTCCACATAGAGGCAAATCGTGAATTGCATGAGTAGACTGGAATGTCATTCAGATCAGAAAAGATGTGAACCATCAGAGGAAGCCCAGAGGGAGAAGTGGGAATGGACAGAACTCTAGGAACAAAAAGTGATGAAGAAATGTGGAATAGACTGAGCATCTGGAGGGTGGACTGACCAGGGAAGCAAGGTGGCAACTGTGTCAAGTGTATGAAATACAGAAAGGGAAGGAATCACTTGCTTTCTCTGTCCATGGTGGATACGACAAGGAATTGGAGGCTTAAACTGCAGCAGAGAAATTAAGGTCAGATCCTTATGAAATTTTTTTTGTGTATGGTAGAGATTATGAAGAATTGCAACAGATTTCTTGAGGAGGTTTAGATGTTTCTACCCCTGGATCTCCCCATGGAGATTTCCATGTGTTAAACATTGATCATACCCAAAGGCAGAGCAAGTGGTGGAGCACCCACCTTCTGGAGATGCCATTGACCTTCTGCTACTGGGAATTACAAGAAGCTGACCTTGCAATCAAGGCAGTGAAAAAAAAAAAAAAAAATTAAAAATTGAGGTTTAGATCTCAGGTGTGGCAGATGGCTTTTGTGAAGCTACCCAGAGAGACAGTGGTGTCTCAGAAGCTACCTGAACATAGGAGTCTTCTTTCAAGAAGGCTTGTTTCTGTATTCTAGGAATTCTTGGATTTGCAGAGAAATTAGTGTTTGTTGTCACTGTTTGTGGTCACCATTGAGGACCCATTCTCAGAGCAGAATTTTGGGTGTCACGTGGAATCAGATCCATAACAGTAAATTTTGTGTTAATGACAATACATCTGTGATATTACCTTTTCTGTCTAGCAGGAACTAAACCAGATGGATTTAATATTTACTCCATCTCCAGCTTTGTCTACAGAACACAGTTACAAGAGTCAGTGGGCTTCAGACCTACCACACAGGGTGGACACTTCTGGCTTGCAGGAGTCCATTAACTCACACCAGGCTTTTATTCCACACCACATGAGATGTGGAGAAGGGCTTGCAACCCTGCTGCCCTTGGAGGGAGGTGACCAGCCGCTCCTTCTGTCATTGCCTCTCCTTCTCCTGTGTCCCTGTGGTCTGCACTTGGCCCTGCTTGCTCAGGAAGAGATGGCTGGAGGTGAGCACTTCGGGAGGGCTCTCCTCCTCCTTCCACCTGTTTTTCATTCCTTGACTCACTGGCTCTCAGCCGTAAGCAGTGACGTGACAGCTGAGTCATGGACACACCACCTGGATGCTGTCAGCATCAATCTCTCTTATAAGGATCATAGAAGAACAAATAGAGAAGACTCTTAGGGCTTCTCATTCGTCTTCCTGCCAGCGGGGCACCGAGCCCTGCAGTGCAGTCTCTGGCTTTGCCCAGCCTTGCTCTCAAAATCCCAAGCAATGGGATTCCACTGCCCTTCCCCAGGAGCTGCCCTGCTGTTCAATAAACATCATTACCAGGGAGAGAATTGCTTTTCTGTGATCATTATTTACCCTAAGTATTCCTAATGTGAGCAAAGAGCTTCTTAGTGATATCCACACTGGAGGGTTTTTTTTGTTTTCTTGTGAAGAAATTCAGTCAAGTTGCAAAATCAGAGATGAAATGTTTTATTTGTGTTCTGTTTAACAGTTCTAAGGATGTCTCTGCTGCATGCATTGTTGTACACAGTGGATGAGAAAGCCCAGAGATGCAGCCCTGTGCCCTGAAGAGCTTACATTTTTCATTTAAGCAAGATACAGTGACTGAGAATGACAAGTAACGAGAAGGCAGGACAAGAGTCATACGAGAAAGGTCAGGATGTTTCTAAATAAAACCTATTGTCATGCTTTTAATTGGGTTTATATTGAAGACATCATACACGGCTACATATTTTTGAGACAATTTCACCATGTTTTAATCAAACGTTTTTAAGCTCAGAAAGTCATCTTGCCTATTTTGGTGTGGTGCTTATTTAAAGCTTCATTTTTGTAGAAATTTATGCTTTTCTGTCATTGTTACTCCTTCAGCTTGGTGGGGCTTTTGCAAAAACAGTTGTCACAGTTAGTCTGGTTATCAATTCCCTGGGTGTCTCAGAGGTGCAGGAGGTTTTCTGGCTGATCCATGCCACTGGACTGCTTCTCCTTGACCTCTGTCTCCAGCTCTCTGTCTCCTCTCTGCAACACCCCAAATTGCCCTTACTCCAGAGGTGGCAGTCAAACCTCTTCATCTGTCTGCCTGAGAGTTACAAAGCACCTTCCCTCTGCACAGACCTTACAGCTCCTCAGAGCAGCAGTGGCTCCTCTCCCAGGCACCAATAAACCAGAGCAGAGCATCACAGAGCCAAACCATCTGCCCCACCTCCTCCATATGCCCTCTCCAGCTTTTACCCCCCACTCACTGTGTGTTTCCTACAGCTGATGGAGGTGTAAAGCCAATTCCTGCCATCCTTAGCTTTGGGTTTCCAATCCACACATCTTCCTCTTCACGCTACTTGATTAGCAGAGGACATTTAATTTTGGGGGATGCAGGGTAAAAGTCTATCATGGTAACTCAATGTTATTCCAACAGATGTCCATTCAATGCCATCTGTCCCACCTGTGGCTTTGGCTATTATTTCTTACTAATTTTAATCTTGTCTTTGCCTTAAGGGGACAAATTCTTTCTGGTACCTGACTGCAGGTTTAGCAAACTCCCCGAGGGAAGCCCAAATGCATTTCAAAAGCATTTTTAATGTGTGTCTTTCATCCTGGTGAAACCAGCTGTCCATGCACATCAATTCCCTGCAGCAATTTTTCCTTTCATGGAATGGAAATATTCAGCCTCATGGTTGGGTATGGAAATTTTGCTGATTTGAGACAAAAGGTCTGCTTAAATGGACTGAATTTAGTACTCTCACTTTCCAGCCTCCCTCTTAATTCTTCTGAAGGAAGTAATGAAGGCTTGAGAGCTGAGTCCTGCTGGGAATTTCAGAGAGCTTGGAACAGAGATGGGTGATTTTCAGCTGGAGAACCTGCCAGGGGTTTGGTTTTATGCACACACACCTTGCTGAGCAGCTTGGCCAAGTGCACACCTTGTACTCAGAAGGCAAGGGGAGGATCTCTTTCTTCTACTAGACCTCCCAATTCAAGTTAAAAAAATATGCTTAACTATGACTTAATTATTTGTATTTTGTGTGGAAGGCCCTAGCTCAATTAAAAAAGCAGATGCTTATTTGTATAGGTACTGCAGAGTTATTGCAGCAATCACACTCGAAAAGCATTAGTTATCTAGGGAGACAAATTGAACAAGACAAATCTAGGGCCAACCTGTTTCTCCTCAAGCAGTTTGTAAACACATGCTGAGAAGCAGAGAATTAGGAAAGGAGAGTTGAACTTGCTCTTGCTATGACCCAAATGCAGCTGGTTAAGGTCAAGCTTCATTTTAATTTACTGTTTCTAAGCAAGACATCATTCAAAGCTGATGTTTGACGGGTGGTGATGCTCATATCCTGCCCTTTCTTCAGGACAGTTTTGTTTCTCTCTAAACCTACTTTACATCCACCTGAAGACCTGCTCTGGGAGCAGGGAGCTCCCAAACAGCTTGGAGCTCCTTTGGTGTTTCTTCTACCACTTTGCCTGCCGGGGCCAGGTATCAGCTGCTGCTCCCCTAAAGAGTTCCTAACAGCTTCCTGGGCACAGGAGCAGCCATGGATGCTGGGACCAGGCATCTTCAGCACCAGCTTTAGTCATTGTCTGAGGCTGCTCTGTTCTCATACAATTCATCCAATCTTTGATGCATTAACTTCAGGGTGTGACCCTGCTGTGAGAGAAGGCAAGGGTAAAAGTCCCAGTGGGGCAGAAGTGGGAAGCAAGGTTCAGTTGCTCAGATTGATTATTTTTCCCAGAAAATACAGGCTGATTTCTTTTGAGTTTGGTGGACAGTACCTGTTTTGGGAATATGAAGGCATTTGGCTCTCACTGATCCTCTCCACACCTTTTGGTATTTCTCCAAGCAGTGCCCTGAAGGCAGCTCTGGGGTTTGTAAGCTGCTCTCTTGTAAACACTCAAATGTATTTGTCCAACAGAGGGAGAGCCAGCTTCCCTGTACAGCGAGTGGATGTGGCAAAATGCAAATAGCAGCAGTTCACAGGGATCGATACACCCAACAAAGCCCAGGCAGCTGCAGTGTCTGTTTGGATGGTGTGCAAGCTTCTCCTTGAGCAGGATCTCTGTGCTGCTACAGGAGGATGATCCTGGCTGTATGGACAGAAATTTATGCATTGCTACAGCAGCTCAAGTGCTCGTGGGCTATTGCAACTCTGCCTTACAGACAGTCAGAAAAGAGCCAGCTCCCCTCCTTGTTCTATGTAATAAAATGCTTTTGCTGCTGTGCAGGACCTCATGTACCCATGGGGTCCATCAAATGGGAGTAAATGGAGCTTTGTGCTCTCAAGACAAGTCCTGTTGGAAACCCTGGCATAGGTCATAAAGAAGTGCACAATATTTGTGGGGAATGGTGGCTGCTAATACAATAAACCTAATCATTTCTACACTTCTCCCTCCGTTAAGCAAAAATAATCAGTGTCATTATATTTTATATTTTGTGAATGAAAAGAATATTATATGCATTCTGAACATTAGCAGATCTGAATGTGCTTTTAGCAAGAAATGTGAACATTTTAATATAAGGACTATATGTATTATGTTTTACTAGCTGTTGAGTACACCAAGTTCCAGATAGCTAATTTTGGAAATGAGAAATGTCTCATGATGTGATAAAGGCAATGAATGAAGCACTTCAGAGGATCAGAATGTAATGTTATCCATAACTTCCATCAATTAGGACAAAAGACAGCACAATAAAGCTACACACTGGGATGGATGAGGTACTGATCTAAGGGTAGTGTGTCTTTACTCAAAGTAATCTTGATTTCAGCTTCGTAAAAGTATTTTACCATGGCTCAGGAAGTCCTTAAGCCATGGATTGATAGAGATTAAGAGAAAATACCAGGAAACCATGAGCATAGACTTACTTTGATCTTGACGTTTTTGCTAAATAGGGTATCTGAGCTGGTATGGCTCTTACATTTTCAAGTTAATGGCCAAATCCAAAAAGTTGCTAAAAGAAGGAATTAAAGCAGAATATAAATATCTAAATCCAGCATCGAAATCAAAAGGCTTTCTCAGCTCCAGTCCAATCCTAGAAGCACCTAATTCAGGAGGCACCTACCTTCAGTCTCCAGGAACTTCAGATGTACAACAGTCACCTTGCACCTGTGCCTGGAACCTTCTCCTCCTCAGTGGGTCTGAATCCTGCTGTATCCTGCCAGGGGTACAGATGGTTCAGCTCTTGTTGGACTTGGAACAAACCACATGCTTGAGTTCATGAGCTCAGTTTGTGCTAAGGATGTGCAACTGAGAAGGTGAAAAAAAAAGTAAACCTTCTGAGAGAAAAGAGAGCAAGTGCAGAGGAGTCTTTAGTTCAGCAGTTGGGATTGGTCTTTCAGGAACAGGAATTGTGTCCTCCTGGCTGGAATTCACAATCAGCTTTGGAGGAAGACTGAAACTCCAGATCAGGTAGGTGCTCTCACCACTAAACTAAAAATTATACTCACCTTTGACCTTCCTCTTATAGCCCAATGAATCTTTAATTCTTTTTAGGCAAAGAAGAGCAGGTTCAGCATAAGGGCATACAGTGCTCTCCTCTGCTCTTCCCATCTTCCCTGGATATCTTGCACCTTGAAAGATTTTTGTAGCTCTCCAGGGAACACAGGTTGGTAGTTCTCAGGCAGCAAATCAAGCTGAACCCAGATCTCCTCCTTGTCACCCTGCTGACAACCTCTCTGAGAAATACAGATGGCCAGCTGCAGCCTGCAGGAGTGTCCTGTGTTTGCCTCCAGAGGGACAGAGTGCCCATGTCCTGAAAGGTGGCTCAGCCTGTGACAGGCATGGTTTGAAAGCTCATCCCTGAGCCCCTTCAGTCATCAGGTTGGTTTTTTTCTGTCTCTTGGGACAGGGCATTTTACAGTAGAATAGATCCTAGAGAACAAGCTGGAGAAAATCCAACTCACAACACCCAGCATCTGGAAGTCTGACACTACTCTCCTGGAAGACCGGAAAGTTTTAAAAACATGTTCCAAATCTGATAAATGAGGAAACACTGGAAGAAACATCCAACCTCCCAGGCTGGTGTCCTCAGCACTGCCTTTTATGTGTGTAAGTGCATGCGATAGTTGTGAGAGGCCCAATCCAGCAGACACTCTGGGATGACTGTGGAAAGTGGATGTGATGGAGCACAATATTTCCTGAAGGTTACTAGCAACCTGAGGTGGGTGAGTGACTGTCCCTTGAAGCAGAAATTAAGGAATGGAAATTCTTGTGCTCCTGGAATTTTGGAGCTTCAATACAAACTGTCTGGGTTCTTTGCCTGTCCAAATTAGGGAACTGTCTGAACTGCCAAGTGCTTCCCTGATCAGTCAGGTTCCCATGTCCTTACACCACATCTGAAAAAGAAGTTTCAAGTTAGAGCCCTTCAGGGGCTTAACAATTGCTTTGGCCAAGAGGAGCAATCACCAGAGCTCCTGCTCAGCCAGCGTCTCATGCTGAGGTCTGACAGCCTTTGTGTTTCACCAGGGATGCCTGTGGGTACCTTATCCCTCTCCGGGCACACCCAGAGGCACCTGAGTCTTGCCAGCCCTCAGCAGCCAGCACTGGAGCACCAGCCTCACTCACTTTTGAAAGAGGTGAAGTGCCTGACTCCAAGAGGGGCCTTGGTACTTGTCACTCCAGTTGAGGAAAGGTACTTCCCTGCAGGGCTGGCAGTACCTCAGACGCTGCCTCATTAGCTGATTTAGTAATTCCCTGCTCCTTGCACTGCTGTGGTGCATCCCACCGCACATGGAAAGCAGGCTCCCAGCAGCGTAGTAGCAGCCTGTACCAACATTGTAACCTAAGTGTTCCCAGGTACCTTTTGGTGCCTATATTCCAAATTACTAGAGTAGGTTCAGCAAATGGCACCAGCTGCCTCAAGGATCACAAGGGCTGTGTCTTGGGGCACAAGATGCATTGCATCAGTCAGGCAATAACTCCAGGCCTCCAGGAATATAGATCCTACTGGAATTATACATTAAAGTCACATTGTGTTTACTTTAAAGCAATCTGACGAGGGATTAACTAGGTGATCAGTCCATCTCACCACATCACAGAGGAGTAATTAAATTATTCCCAAACAAAATTGCTAGAATTTGACACCTAATCTAACTGCTGATATCTCTGTAATCTTTTCTTCCTACTTGTTCAAATGCTCAACCCTCCTTATTAAGATCAGTGCCGATTTTGTCCTGCAGAAAGTTAGAATATATTTCTTCTTCTTCATCAGTCCTTGTTGATCTGTGGGAATAACAGACCCCGTCACATAAAATTATTCTGGCTTTGCAGAAGGGGCTGGTGAGCCTCTATTTGGAATATAGTTCCCAATACCGGTCACCTAATTAGCGAAGTGAGCTGCTACAAATTGGGAGGTTGCAACAGAGTCCAAACGATGCAAGAACTTAATTATTCAGAAAAGGTTTAGAAAAGCTACGGTGTAGCTGCTGCCTTTGGAAAACAGGAGATTAAAAAGCCACTTTGGGTGGGGGTTTGCAGAGCTCTGGGGGAATAGCAAGGATTCACGTACACGGGAAGAACAGAGCGAGTGACAAATACCAGAACAAAAGGGAAATTAACAGAAGCTTAAGTAGGGATGAGCAGCAAAGCAGTGTAATTTATTTGTGAATTTATTTGTATTTAGCACAGTTAATATATGGAAAATTATACTAAAGCTGGAACAGAAACAACTATTAGAAATCGTTTTACAAGGCTTTAGACACGTGTGGGAGCTTAAAATAACTCTGTGGGGTGCAACTCATAATTCAGAGGAGAGGAAAAGGACTTACGTCTTCCTCACAATCTCGTTTCTTAAAACATTTAGCTCCATTGTGCTAAGAAATAGACATAGTTACTTTAATCTGACTATCCATACAATTCTCAGGGAAAGGTTTTCATTTACAAAATTAATTTCCCTTCCAGTTCAAGTATATAAGTGTGGGTGAAAATAATCAGAGATACTCGAAAGGACAGGGCTGAACCCTGATCTCAGCAACAGCAGAGCAAAGCCCGAATAACTCCAAGAAAAATTCTGCATGCACGCAGAGATGTAACTGAGATGAGATCTGGTCCTGAAATGCTGCACTCCAGACAGAAAAACTTGATATCCCCTCCTTAAATTTCAAGGAAAAACTATCAAAAGAGTCCCAAGTCCTTTTGGGGCATTTCCACAGTTCTTGGAAGAAGCCTGAATGTCCCTATTTGCATATGATGCCTCCAGGCCATCAGCTTCAGCAGGCGTTGGATCAGACCGGGCGGCTCGCTCCTTCGACCTGCAGCTGTGCCTGCTGTGAGCCCAAACAGACTGCCTTCAGCTCTGGCGAGCCCGCCGGGAATTCACCCTTCTAACGCACCGGGGGAGCGGGGGACACCGGGATGTTGCCCTGAGGCAATCTGTGTAATCCCTGCATCTCTCTTTTTCTTTCCAGGTCGGGTGCTTAGCCCTCCGCTCGGAGACACGTGGGTGAGATCCCAACTTTCTCTCCAGGGGAGATCTCCGCAGGCAGTTTACGATGCCAGAGCTCCCGCTGTGCTACCACCGTTTACTCGGAAAATCACAGGCAATTAATCACACTTTTCTCGGGGGAAAACCCACTTGATTTGGACCCGTCATTACGCAGGGAACCTACAGAACACCGTGCTGTAACCTAACCTGAACTCTGCTAAAGGCGTTTCTTCCTAGGGCTTCCCTTTCACTTGGCAAGCCCTGCCTGCCTTTGGAAAACCGGGACGGGTGTAGCGGACCGTGGTTACACTTGGATGTGTTGAGGAGCAAGATGCACCCGCGATGTTGTCCCGCTCGTCTTTGGGCCGCCGAGGCAGGACGCGGGGAGCCTGAGGAAGCCGCGGGGAACGCTCTGAGGTGACCTGCTGCCTGGCCGGGGCTTTCCCCGACCCCTCCCGCAGAAAGCTGTGCGTGTCGGCGGCGGCAGGGAGCTCTCCCCGGCGGCACCGGGACTCCGGCCGCCGTCCGGGCATCGCCCAGGGGCCGTCCCGCTGCGGGCAGAGGGATGGAGGGACGAAGGGATGGAGAGATGCAGGGAGGAAACACTTCAGGCGGCAGGTGAACGGGACAACGCGATGCGTCCCCGACCGTCCCTGTTTCGGCGGGGCGCAGTTTGGGCGGCACCCGCAGTGACTCCGCCGGTGACGGCGGGGCGGGCGCGGTCTCCCCCCGCAGCCGGAGTGCCCGGGGACGTGCGGGACGCCCCGCCGCCTCTCCCCTCCCCTCCCGTC
>VYZP01024978.1:24169-121488 GCA_013400635.1 Hypocryptadius cinnamomeus
GGGAGCGGCGGCGGGGCGGCGGCGGGCGGCGAGGCGGCGGGCGGGCTGAGCGCCGCCTTCAGCGGGCCGCGCATCGCCTTCTACGTGGGGCTCAAGAGCCCCCACGAGGGCTATGAGGTCCTCAAGTTCGACGACGTGGTGACCAACCTGGGCAACCACTACGACCCGGCCAGCGGCAAGTTCACCTGCCAGGTGCGCGGCATCTACTTCTTCACCTACCACATCCTCATGCGCGGCGGCGACGGCACCAGCATGTGGGCCGACCTCTGCAAGAACGGCCAGGTGGGTTCCGCCGCTCCCCGGCGCGTCCTCCCCGCCCGGGGTCCCCCGGTCGTCCCCCTCCCACCGTCCCCGTCCCGCGGGCGCGGCACCGGCCGCCGCCGCTCCCGGGAAAAGAGCCGGCGGGAGCATCCTTCGCGCCGTCGGGGTGGGGGTGCACCTCTAGAGCCGCGACAATTCCGAACTCCCGGCTTCAAACTTTTCTGCCGGGCTGGGCAGAAGGAGAAGCGAGGACAGAGGCGAGAGGGAGGACACAGGGTAGTGGAGGGGTTGGGAAAGTGGGACTCGGGGCATTGATGGAGGGGCTGAGAAAGAGGGGCTGGGCGACTGATGGAGGGGCCGGAAAAGAAGTACGTGGAGGACTAATGGGGATGCGGAGGAGTGACTCGGAGGGCTAATAGCGGTGCTGGGCAAGAGGGGCAGGGGGGCTGATGTGCCCAGCGGCTGTGTTGGCAGGTGCGGGCCAGTGCCATCGCCCAAGACGCAGACCAGAACTACGACTATGCCAGCAACAGCGTGGTGCTGCACCTGGACTCCGGCGACGAAGTGTATGTCAAGCTGGATGGAGGCAAAGCACACGGAGGCAACAACAATAAGTACAGCACTTTCTCTGGCTTTCTTTTATACCCTGATTAACACACAAGTGACACAACACAACTGGCCCTGCCACTGATGCACATGGGGCTGTTTGGCAATTCCATACCCCATCGTGCTGCTGTTCCTGCTGGTGTCCACTGTCTCCGCAGGTCACTTAGCTTCATTATCAGTTTGTATGTTTTTATTTTTGCCCTTGTGGAAACGAAATAGAAATGAAACAAAGTGAACCCCTTCCTTACTCTCCCCTGTTTCTTCTGACCCCCACTCTCCCTTTGTCTGCCTGAGTATTTCGTGTGTCACATGAGGAACTTGGCAGCTTGAAACTCTGAATGGTTCCAGGAGGGTTTAGAAGAGCCCAGAGTTTGGACTGTGTCACACACGGAATTTGAACAGGTCACATTTTTTCATCAATAAGTATTAATGACGATGATGAATTTTCAGATCAACTATTCACGGGACTGGATCATAACTGTTTTTTCCTCTGCTGCTTTGTATGGGGTCAAGTGTAAACTTTTCTTTCTGTGCAATGCAATGCTCGTGTGAATGATGGTGTCATTAACGTCAAACCTGTTTCTGTCTGCAAAAGAATTTGGTCATTGACTACAGCCACCCAAATACCACATTAAATTATGTTTTTAGACAATGCCTTCTTGCTTTCTGTCTCTTCCAGAGCTACAAAGCAGCACTGTGGTGGTGCCACAGGAGGGTGGGGAGTAAACAGGGGGTCACTTCAGTCCCTTATGTTTATAGTCATATTTAAAGTTAGGATGGGGTTCCTTGCCTAGGTCTTGAATATGGTGCAAGGGGGCTGGGAAGAAGCAGAGAGAGAGGAAAAAAGCTTCACTGTTAGGCAGTTTTGTGAAAAGAAGGCACACAGTCATCAAGAGGTGAAAGTGGGGGTGTGGAGTGAATCTCCTAAACAGATTTACTGGGTTAAAACCTGATCCAGAGGTTAGTGAAGTACAGAAGAAGCAGTTTAATCAGTGATTATGGAATGCCATGTTTCTGTAACATGCTTGACAAATGTTAAGAAGGCTGCAGGGGAGAGAGTTTGTCTAAACCCTTGCAGTGTGTGTATGGGTTGGAAACCACACCTGACTGAAGATGAGTCTGCACAGTGCCTGAGAAGGGCTGGGTAAGAAAACTCACTCAAGACTGATGGATTCAGACCATTTAGAAGGGTTTTCTCCTGATGGTCCTCTGTAAATCCCAGTCACCCTTGGTCTTTTTTCAAAATGCACCGGTGTAGTGCACTGGTATGCATCAGTAGTGCACGTGGTTCTGAGCCTTTGGTGGAGGAGGTGCATTTGTCATCATCACCCCAGTAGGTAACCTCCTCAGTTTGGGTAAATTGGGACTGCTCTGCTGAAGCTAGAAGAGCTAAATTGATTTACAAAAGCACTTACTTTCATTTTGCCGTCTTGTCATTTCATTTTTCCCTCCTGAAAGTCTTGCCTCCCTATCAGCTCTCTGCCCTTCCCAGTGTTAGTGCAGTTTCACAGACAAGAGAGACAGAAGCAGGTCTGAAGCAGCTCTGCCAAGGCTGGAGCTTTGCACCTGCCCTGATGTTGCAGGAGGAAAGGGAGCCACAGTCAGATGGACTTGTTCCAGCCCCACTTTGGAGCAGGCCCGTGATGACCAAGTTCTTAGAGTCACTCCTGTCTCCTACCTAGTCCTCAGTGGATATTGTCTTCTCCTGGGCTGGATGGGGAGGGTCAAAGGGAGAAAATAATTCTTCCATCCTGTCCTCAGACATCCCCTGCTGAGGGAAGCAGAGTTCATAACCAGGTACACGTGTTAGACACTTATCAATCTCTTATGTCTTGTCGATTTGTACTATTTAGAATATGATTAAATCCAGTGTCTGAGACCATCCAAATGAGGTATAATTGCTATGGATCCTCAATTCCCACCAGATCCGTAATCCTTTTTGACTATTCCTCCTCCCTCCTTCAATGAAATGGAGCTTAGACACAAAGCCCTTGGTTTAAATTTCAAAAAATTAAAATTGACATGCAGCAGCATTAGCAGGAGCCAGGAGGAATTCTAAGGAGGTGCCTGGGCTCTGCTTTATCCTTTGCATTAAGAAGCAATTTGTACTTCTAACAAAGACCCAACTGTTCCCCCTTGGCAAAAGGGCAATGAAGATGCCTTGCAAGGGAATTGCTGTTCACAATACTTAAACAAATTTGAATCTTAGATTTTTAAATCTGTATTCCCTGGTGGAGCCTGCTCCTCTCAATTCAAATGCAGGGCTGGTGGTGTGTGCCTGCCAAGGTGTCAGTAGCTAAGCGGATGATGGATTGATGAGGCAATGGGAAGACACAGGCTCACAGTGGCAGTTTGCCCCGACAGTGATCTATGTATCTGCACATTATCAATGTCATGAGGAGGCTTGAACCACCCTCGCTAGATGTCTCATTTTCCACTTATCTCTTATGTACTAATTATCAGGCTGGATTATTCCCCAGGACAGAAACAAAAAAAAATTGCTCATCGCCCGTCCACTGACAGTTTACACAATCGATAGAATGAACGTCTCCCTCAGCTGCTCACAGGCTTTTTTGTTTCCTCTCCTCATTGCAGGGTCTTCCCAGATTGCCTCTGTTGGGGGTTGATAGCTCTCACCCAGCATCTGCTTGGACAGGCTCCTCTGTCCCAGTCATCTTGGTGGTGGCTCAGTGTGTGGGCTGTGGTTTTTTTTTTCTGAAGTAACACAGGGAAAAGCAATTGGGAGATGAAAAACTTCAGTGCTCAGTGGTGCAGTTATCCAGAAAAGCAGAGGCAGCGCAGCGGATGGGGACGGTGGTCTCTGTGCTGCCAGTGGCTGTGGGTGACAGCAGGGTCACACACAGTCCAGCAAACAGCCTGAGGTGGCCTTGTAACCATCTGGGCTTCAACTTGAGCTTCAAGTGAGTCTTCCTGCCCTTGGGAGTGGTCTGTGGGTGCTGCATGTTTCATGTCAAAAAGATAAGGGCTTGTAAGGGTTTATAATGGAGATACCCTGGTCCCCTGGTTTGGATGGGAAGAGGAGGATTAAAGTGGACTCAAGGGGCTGGCTTCATCTTTCTCTGGGACTGGCTTTCCCAAATGATACTGCATCTCAAACATTAGCCAGCATCTGCTCTGGAGGTCTGGCCCCTCAGAGGTGTTATTTACTTGATGAGTTAAGCAAATGTGCTTTTAAGAATTGGGAGACATGATCAGGTGTGATGTGAATAGGGAAAGCCCCCAGAAAGGAGTGGAATATTGGAGTTTTAGACAAAAGGTGCTTTCTGTTTTGGAGCACAGCCATGTGCTGAAGTTAAAATCATAATACAAAACAAAAAAAATAAAGACAGGTGTTCATGCTGTCAAAGTAACTTAGATACTGCACCAGCAAATCCTTGATCTTTGTGCTACCAAGGTGAAACCTTGACCCTTACCCTGTGCCTGGTCAGTCTATGGAAGGGATCCCTGGAGCAGAGGTGAGCAGGGAGATGTTGAAGCACACAAACATCATGAAAGGGGAAATGGGGATGCTGCTGAGACCCCTGAGGGGTTGTTAGCCAAGTTGCCAGCCACCCCATGTCTGTGGTTGTGCCCTGGAGGAAGGTGTTCAGGTTCTACCGCAAGCGAGTGGATTTGTGGCTGGCCACTTGTTTTCTTCTGTCTCGACCTTCACTGGTTTGGGAAACTCCTGGCAAGTCTCTAGGGAGATGGGTGAGGAAATCCTGCTTTGTCTAGGGTGAAGAGGGTGAGCTGCTGGTGCTGAGTTTTCTCCAGCCAGGGTACAGAGTTGAGGAGTCCATGCTGTGAGAGCAGCTGGTGTCAGGTGTCCTGTGCCAAGTCTGGTGCCTGTGTGTTTTCCAGGATCTCAGCTTGCAGATTTCCTCCTTGACACTCATTCCCTTGTGGAGCAGGGCCTGGGTCAGTGGGGCTCCCTGTCCTTCAGCAGCAACAACAGTCCCATGTTGGGTTCTGCTCTTTCCCTTTTGCTGTAAGAAAGCAAAATGTTCCTTTTTGTGCCTCCTCTCTTTATACACATTCATTGAGCCACGCATTGGTCTTTGTCTTGCTGCTTTTGAAACTCACTCTGGGCATTTTTCTTGGTGATATAAAGCTTGTTAATCTCTTTGCTTGCCTCCTTCAGTAGCTCACAGTGCCTGGACAGGTTTAATTTGTGAACTCAAAAAGTATGGATGATGGGTTTTGGTGGATACTCGTGTTCTTTTTCTGTTTATGCAACAGACTAATTATATTAAGGGGTCTGTGACAATAGAGGCAAAATGGCATATAAATCTATTTCAAATCTGTGTTAAATACTTTTTTTTTGTAACATGCTATTTTTTTTTTCTTTTTGTGATTGGACTGAACTCTGGGAAAAAATCCTGGTAAAATCATGTGTCTTAGTATTGTCTCTGGGATAAAGAAGCCTGTCAGAATAAAATAAAGACTAACTGAATCTTCACTGACTTTGAGACTGCAAGAGGTTTGGTCCTTTTTACTGTGAAAGCCTACATGATGCAGAGACCTGGAAGATTAATTACAGACAAGAGAGGTAAATTGTTACTGTGTGCACACCCTGTCAGTTTTGGGTGAGAGCCTGCTCTCAGCTGGTTTCATATTTAATGGCAGAAAGAGGTTCAGTTTGTTTGTAACTGCAGGTAACATGTAAATGGGGACCCATTTCTCTAGACCGAGCCCGTGCCAGTTCAGAAGTGAATCCCTTGGTCACAGAGCAGGTGCCACAGCAGCAGTGCAGGAGATGCTTCACTATTTTTTGAGCCCACTTGCTCTGGAATGAGCTTCATTTTTGAAGGTTGTGGGGGCATTGCAGCAGGGAGCATTAAAGACTAAAGGGGCTGAGCTCCTGGTTCCTCTCTGTTTAGGACAGGTTTGTTAATTGCCTCAATGGTAAGTTACAAAGAGGCCAGTGAAGGGCAAAGGCTCCCTGGATCAGCCAGGGGAACAGGGGCATTCCCTCCTGGGTGACAGGCTGAGGCTGGGGTAGGACTTGGTGTTCTAGGCTTGAACATACATTGGAATTCCCCTTCTTTCCCCCTGCATTTCAGGCTGAAGCCTTGAGAACTGGTGGTTTCAGATGAAAATGTGAAGGGTGCCAAGCCACTGTTGTGTCCTGGCCCCTGCCACGGAGTGCTCAGCAGGATCTCTCAAGGTTTTGCAGAGCAAAATTCAGAGGGAGCTTTGAGTGATGATCCTTTTCCTTGCAGAAAAAGCCCCAAATGCCCACAAATTGGGTCCTTCCAATTATAAAATAGCCTGAATTAACCATTCAGCTGTGTGGCACAGCTCTCTCTATATCCTGATAAATGGGAGTAGATTTTCTTCACAGGGGCTTACAACATATCCCTCTCGGTGCATTTGCTCCCATTTTGGGTTTTTTTGGCACAAACTAGGGTAGAAACAGAAAAGGCCTGCTTGATCTCTATGATCTGCTGCCCTATTAATGCAGGATTATTTCCTCCAGTGCTCTGTGAGCACGGTGACACAGAGAGCATGGCTTGCCTGCAGCCTTTGACTGTGCTCCTCCCAGCGAGGGCACATTCACATGATCCTGGCTCTCCGTTTTGCTTGCAGCTGCCAGATCATGTCTAGAAAAACAAACAAAAAAAAGTATCTAGCCCCAGTCTTGAATGCAGCTGAAATGTTTTCGTGGTGACATTTCTCATTGTCAACAAATTGCTTATCACTTAAGTGTTGTGTTGTGATCCCCATCCCAAAGAGGAGAGATCTGCTGCTGAGAATGGGAGGGGAGGAATGCCCAGGACAATAACTTGTTTGAAGATGTGAGCACAGGCTTTATGAACGATGATTCTTTGTCATATCTTAGCTCTAAGGTGCAATTTCGGTGGTATGATAATGCAGAAAATGTTTTAAGTCCTTGGGGAGGAAGCTGCTTTTCAGGTGGTGTCTTGCTCTTCCCTCATTATTGTAATGCTGTTCCTGAAGCTTTGTGTCAGTCATGCTGTGCTGCAGCATGTGAATGCAGGGGGTGATGGAGATCACATCCAGGTGGATCTCTCTGTTTTGTTTTGGTATACAGTTGAATTCTTGACATTTGCTTCCCATTCTTCTAGCACCTTATTTTTCACAGGGCTGTGCTGCTTGGGAGCCCAAGGGCCAAAGTTTGCTTCCAGGTACATTTATATGATTCTTTTCACACTTAGTTTTCTTCACAGTGCAGTCAGAATCAATCCTTAAGTACATTACATGTATCTTCCCTCAGACTGCCAGTGTGGCAACTGGTTAAGAAGCATTTGGGGATGTAAGATGAATCTCAGTTTTTGTACCCTAGAGGTGGAAATGGTTCATGTCCATTTTTTTGTACCCTAGAGGTGGAAATGGTTCATGTCCATTTTTTTGTCCTGCCCAGTAAGTGTCACTATGTAAATGCTTTTCAGAAAAAACATTTGGGTAGGACAGCTCCTTTTGCTGAAGTCTAGCAACCTGCTGAGGAAAGAGAGGTGTCAAATACCTTTGAAGCTCAGCTTCTCCAAGCCCCTGCTGAGGGCATGGCTGCAGCTGAGAGAGCTCAGATTGCAGACTTCAGCCTCCCCTCTCAAAAGGCAAAGCATCCTTGAGGAGTAACACTGCTGCTATTTATCAATTTGTGTGAGAATGAAGCCTGAATACTATTAGAGCTGAAACACTAATTAAGCCAATAAATTCCTTTGTCTTTTTGGGTGTGTTTGCAATTAATATGCAAAATCCCATTGATTCCAGCAACTCCATAATTCACGATGCAGTGTTATTACATATTGACGTGGTACCCTGTGAAACATCCAAAAGACACTGCTGTGCATAGTAAGGATCCTGCTGTGATCCCAGTTAAACTGTTACAGGCTGGGTGAGTCACAGTGCTCCACCAGGTTCTTCCAAAAGCTTGGCTGTCAGTGGAGGGGGTAGGAAGACCACACAGAAATGTGTCTCTGCTGAGCATACGCTGTGTCTCAAGGGCTGTTTGCACTTTATATTGCTTTCAGAATTACAGTGGGAAAAAAGGGAAAGATGTTCCAGCTGATCTTAAAAAAAAGGCTGAAACTGATGCAAATAGAAACAGATCGTAAAGGAAATATGTATTTGGATCAAAGTAAGGCAGTTCTTAAAAGCTGCCTTAGCTTTAATTTGCATCTGATGGGGCAATCTAAATAATCTTTCCTCAAGGTTTGTTCAAAGCTATGAGATGGGAGACAGGACAGGAAGGCTTCTGAGAGATGGAACACTTTCTCTCTTCCAGGGGAACATTGTTTTGGCATCCTAGGACAGAACAAGAGTCCTTGACCACTGAACCCTGCGGTGACTCTGTGCCTAGAACTGCCTTTTGCAGTATCAGAATTAGTTCTGCCCAAATATTTTTCAGCATCCTTCCCTAAAGCAGCAAAATCAGGAGGACACTGTAAGGAATGATTGGCTCAGAATATTTAATTGAGAGGGCTGCCTATATGAGGCTTTGTTGCTGTTTTCTTCTTACATTGGGACTCCTTTGTGTCCCCAGGTCTGTGGCAGCTCTGCTCTCAAGGTGGAAGGGCTCAAAAAAAGGGCTGTGGTTGGTAGAGTGGATATTCTTCATGGGGTTGGTCTGATCCCCATCATCCCCATGCTTTGGTGAAGCAGGAGCCAGGTTAAGCTTAATCCTGGGCTGGGGTTTTGTGGTGGTGATCTTTCCTGTTGCTGTTTTCATTTCTCAGGAAATTATTCGATTTGGTCTTGGCATAATCAATAAACCTCTGTATTGATATGTGCAGCCTCTGGAGCAGAGCATGGTATGGATGTGCTTTTAGTTCAGAACAGCACAGGCAGTCAACACAGTTGTTGAATTAATTTGTGGTTGGTGTTTTCTGATAACTGCAATTCAGATTTGCTCTTCCTGTTCCCACTGCCATCCTTCTAAAGCAAAAAAAAAAAAGGCAGTCAGGGTAAAACTGAAGCAATTGTAGATGCATTTGATCCCCATGTATGCAGAGGCTGCATAACAGCTTTAGAGAATGGAAGATGAACAATATACAGGATGCTATCTCTGATTTCAAAGACAGCATGTTTGATTTCAGGCACAGCAATAAAGCAGAATTCTTGATAGCTTGTCCAAGACAAGCTAATTTTCTTCTGAGTTAGTGCACTAACTACCTACGTAACCACAAGCTGTCCTTTTGCTTTTTCTTTTCTATTAGTGGACTAATAGGATTGCCAAGCTTTACTTTCTAGATGGGTCTTAAATGGGAAGCAGTTTGTTTCATGGAAGAAAGATGCTTGGGGAATCAATTTATGCCAGCTTGTAGCCACCGGAAACCTCTGTACTTCAGCAGACTTTAAATTGAAAAATGGAGCTTGCTCTTCATACTAGATTTCTCAAACAACTTACTCCAAGCAATAGAAAAGCAAACTTGTCAGGTAGGCAGGGATTTTTTGAGGTATCTGTATGTGTTTATCACTTGGTTCACTTCTGGAAATCTCCAAGTGAAATACGGGAGCCTGAATTGCTTGAGAAGGTCAAACAAGGTGAATATAACACTCCCCTGTGGCCTAAAAAAATCTATTAATTGTGCTGTCAAATGGAAGTATGGACAATGGCAGAGCTGACTTCTTAAAAACTTGTCTTAGTTCTTACAAGCTGGTGGTGGGAGGGAGTAAGGTGAGAGGAGTAAAATGATTTTGGGGCAGGATTGAGCAATTACCTATGTCTGCAAAATGAGGTCCATTTCTGTCCTCAGACCTTTCTACAAGGCACAAATACAAGGGCAAGTCTTTTAGGGGCAGAGTGGCCTGGTGATTTCTCATCTGTTTCCCTGTAGGGCTTCTCTGTGGGTGGCAATTCCTTGGGCAGGCATCAGAGTTGGCATCAAGTAATGCAGAGAAAACTGGATTTAACAGATGTGAATCTGTCTTTTTCCTTTCTCTCTTTTATTCCTCATAAATAAGAAAATTACCTGCAATTGTAACAAATGACATTCAAAACAACTGTGGAAATATTATAAATATTGATCGTATGATTTGGTTGAATACAGTGGATTCAAAGCCTGCTGGGTGTTGTACCAGGAGATCAGTTATGGATGGTACATTGCCAGGAGGAACAGTGCTGTGTGGGACAGTGCCAAAGTGTGTCCTGTGCTCTGCTTTGGTCAGTGCCATTGCTAGTGCTGGGACTCATTAAGCAGAAGACCTGTCTGTTAAATTTGCAGATGGCATAAAGGCAGAGAAAAGGATTAACCTCAAAGTGGCTCTGACAAAACAGAGGAAATAGATGTAAAAATACCAGGACAGAATTAGAGATGCAAGTTACCTCTACCTGGAGGCAGTCCATGGCATGGACATAAGCTAGAAAGTCAGAAGGGGTGGTCCTGAAGGACAACAGAGGAAGGGAAACATGTTATTGAGATATTTTTGGGTAGGAAAGAATGAGGGCCTGGAGATGTTGCAGTGAGGTCAAGCAGAAGGGGAAATTTTTGGATGGTGAGGCATGGGATCAGGTTGTCTGGGAAGGCTGTAGGTCTCTGGCACAATAGGACTCTTAGAGTGCACCAGACATCCATCAGATCTAGCTGTAACATAGCTGTGTTGGGGTGGGGAGCCGAGCCAGACTCCTCAGACCATATGCACTATTGATTTTCCATCACCCTTCCTTTCTCTGTGGATCTGCAGAGATATATACACCCATCTGCCTGCCTGTAATAGAGCCCTCGAAAAATGAAGTTTGGTGTGTTCCTGTGGCCCCAGCAGCTCTCTCTGTACACCAGAGTGACTCCATCTCTGTTAGGTCCATTTTGGAAGGGCAGGTGGAGGTACATGGGGTGATGGCACGTGGGAAAGGTGATGCTGGTGGAAGGACTCTTGCAAGGAGCGAGTTCCTAGAGCTAAGCCCTGTTATCTTAGCTCCAGACTGCTGGAGCTCATGATGTCCAGGATCCCCCCACATCCTACTGAATGTGCAAAGGTGTTCTCACCACTCTGGGTGCTGCTTTGGCATAGCTTCTGCAAATCTGAGCACGTTGTTTATGCATCTGAGCATGTTGGCTTTGCATCTGCGGTAAGAAGATGGAAATATGGACCTGCTGATCAGCAGGCATCTAACAGGTGCCTTTGAAATTCATGAATAAGAGAAACTGAAATACCTCTGAGCTGCAGGAGTGCTGTGTTTATGTACCTGATGCACCAGCACACAGCTCCATTCACCCCAAGCAGAACTGAACACTCAGTGTTTTCACCATAGTATCCCACACCAAGTGAGAATGCCTCTGAATTTTTTACTGTTTTTTATTTTTAAATCTGTATAATCCGCAGATTATATGTTGAAAAACATCCATCATAACCTGAAGTATTTTCCTATGTAACTTGCCACTGGTAACTGTGTGAGTTATCTGCAGAGGTTTATCTCAAACTGCAGAGGTTTATCTCAAAGCTCAGTATCCCTGCCACTTAATTTTCCTGTTCCTGTAGCTCCTTTGTCCAGCATCTCTGGCTTTGTGGGGGCTTTCTGAGGCCTCCTCTTCAAGTCCTAATGCACTTCCAGGTGTGTCAATGCTATATGTGGAAAATATAGTGTTCATTGAAAGAAAACTTTGAGGTGTAAAAGGAAAGAGGATAGCATAGTCTGGGCGTCCTGCTTGTGAACTTTTTTGGTTTTCCCTCCTATCAGCTCAGATTATCAAATGGAACAATGATAATATTTTTTTTCAAAAGAAAAAAGAAACCCCACTGTAAAAACATTCACGCCTTTCAAGTCTCAGCTTGAGTTTGCTTTGACTTCATTCACAAGGATCTGACTAGCCTTATTTCCATCCCGGGCCAGAGCTGCTATATTTAAGCCTCCTCGGGACAGGGTTTACAGTGGCGGTGCTGACTCACACTTCATTGAGAGTCACAAACAGCGACTCCTGTGATGCATCAGCGGCTGCCAGACCCAGACCCCGCATCCCTCGCAGCCGAGCAGGGCAGATCCCAGGGCTGAGCCTGCCCTCCTCCCGCAGGAGGATGCGGTGCAGGAGGATGTGGTCCAGGAAGATGTGGTGCAGGAGGGTGTGGTCCAAGAGGGTGTGGTGCAGGAGGATGTGGTGCAGGAGGGTGTGGTGCCATCAGCCACCGCTGCCCTGGCCTTTGGCTGAGCTGGCATCACACGGTGGGGCAGCATGGGATGTGTGACAGTGACTGAGATGAGCTCATTGGGAAGTGAAATCCGATTCAATTGCATTAGAAATTCATGTCAGATAAAGCCAGCAGAAGTACTGCAGAGCTATACGTACATCTGCTTAATATATTTATTACATATCCCTCCCAGATTGATTCTGAGCTTAAATTAAAAAGAAAAAAAATATTTTTCTTCTTCTCTGTTACTCATCTGGTAGTTTTGTAATATTTAGCTCTTCCTCACTGTTTGATTAGATTTGTGAACTTCCCAGTTGTGTCAATAAAGCGATCAACAGAGACATGCAGTTACACTTGGCACAGGGAAGGAGTGTGGCAGATATTCCTGCTCAGGTCTGGTGTCACTTGCAGTCACCAGCAGCAGGCTGGACTGACCCATGGGCAGCTCATCTGTGCAGTCCAATAGTAGCACTGATTAAAATCTGGCACTAGCAGTGTAGCTTGGAGTGTACTTCAGGGCTGATTGGCTTGCAATATGCCAGCAGAGTACAGGTGTAAAAGCAGTCCATGCCTGCTTTTTGTGACCAGCGGAGGGGGTTCCTCCTCCAGCCTCTCTCTGGGGTGTTGTCCTGCCTTGCTCCTGGCTCACAGGGACTGCATTTATTTTGGTGATAGCAGCATGCAGGGCTGTAGAGCTATTTGTGACTCATGGACTTCTCTGGACTTTATTCAAAGGCTGCTGGAACACAATCCTGAGTAATGTTTTATGGGACCCTGCCTGAGCAGGGAGGTTGGACAAGATAACCTCCAGTGGTCCCTTCCAACCATGACTGTTGTGTGATTCTGTGACTTTCCACCTCTATAACTGAACTAGACCATGACCCATATGTGTCTCTAGGAAGACAAATCACCCTTCTTTGGTGGGATTACTCATCTCCCCTCCTCCAGTGCACACTTCGTCCTCTGTGCTCTGGTGCCTGTGAAAATGTGGCTGGAGCAGGGGTGCCCAGCTCACTACCATCACCCAGAACACAAGCTAAATGTTGTATTTCCAATGCTCCTTGGTCTCATCTTGCTGGGGCCTGGCTCAGACCTGCTGAGCCTGATGTGGTGACTTTGTATTGTTTCCTCCATGAGTTCATCTGCTTCCCAAACCACTTGCAAGGCTGGTGTCCACACCAGTGTCCTGCAGTGATGAGTGATTTGTGCTGTGCACAGCAGCTCCTCTATCTATCTATCTATCTATCTATCTATCTATCTATCTATCACTTCCTATCTCTATCCATCTCTTCCTGGGCTGTGTCCCATCTTCAGTCCAGTGGGATTCGGCTGCTACCTCTGGGCTTTCCCACCTTTCTCATGCTCTTCCCTTTTAGCTCCCATGGAGAAAAGGGAATCTCTAAGCATGGACTCAGAGTGCAATACAGGTCACTTTGCTCTGTGTTTGGGGCCCCTGTGCTGCACTCCATGCCGTGGTGCAGGCGGCCAAGCCCTGTCTTTGCAAGTACTACAGTGCCTCTGAAACACGTGTCTGGAATGGAGAAGTGAGAGTGTCTTCAGTGTCAAATAACCACACTGCAAATCTGCATGTTTTGGTACAGTCTGTGCCACCTGGGAGCAGCCTCAGGGGTGGGATCTCCATGGGACAATTTTATTTTAGCCTGTGCAGGCAGTGGGAGTCCATGTAGCCAGAGGGTGAGGAAGTGAGGCTGTGCTGCAGAGAGGGTGAAACCTTGGCAGAACTCCCACCTTCTTCAAAAGGGGTCTGTGTGGTCTGCTGATTAAAATTATTTTAATGCAAATCAACATTACCCTATTTCACATTGCATGGAGCAAGGAGGGAGAAAAAAGAGAATGGTTTGACATGGTTCTTTTAGGCGTCTGATTCTCAAATTTTGGTGCAGAGCGAGGAAACTTCTGCTAATAGCAACCCTCAAGGTAAAGCCTTTTTAAAATATTCCTGGAAGGTTTTTAGCCAACTAAACTAAACCAGAGAAACCCTGCCCCTATATTCAGCAGTTACGCTTAATGAAGGGTATTTCTCAGGTGTAATTTCATCCTTGATGTCACCCAAAAATTAGAGAGATAAAAAATATCAAAATTGAGCAAACCAGTGTAATCTGGAGAGATTAGAGCTGTGAGGGTCTGTGACCTGCAAAAAATCAGAGTGCAAAGCAAACAACGCTCTGTGTGTGAGGAAAACTGATGAACATGTATGGGGATGGGGAAGAAGAGTGCATCAGGCATCACCTGCTGATGCAGACACCCACCAGGCTTGCTCGTGTAGTGGTTTGTGCACACACTGACTGGGCTCAATGGTTTTGCCCTCAGCTGCTGCCTCAGAGGAAATCTTCATGCTGCCTCTGCCAAAGCTTGGTGGACAAAAACTTGTGGAGGAATGATGCATGGTCAGTGTGAGAGCAACGAATGTTATATTATCTTCTACTTCTTGTTCTACCTACACCTGAATGTTAATTTTTGCTTTCTCTTCAAGGGAAGCTGCTAAATGCAAATTACCTCTCCACCACCAGAGAAGCTGATAAGGTGATGATAAAAAATATACAGAATAAATGATGCTAAGCACTGCATTATTCTAGAGAGAGCAGAGGAAGGCAGAGGGCACTGTAAATATCCTTTATGTACATCCCTATGTAATCCCAGTGGTGTAGTGCAGGAGAGGGCACAGAGCCTTGGGGTTCACCCAGGCACTTATATAAAATAAGATGCAGCAGTGTGTGTTAGAGCTAAGCCATAATTAAACACCCCCAGGTAGTTTAAATGAGACGTGCACATTTAGAAGATAGTTTTTAGCAGATCATGTCATCATCTGACTGGCAGAGAAAACAAACAGCTGTGGCATGTACTTTCCAGCACTGTTTGCACAGTGAGCATCGAGGGTGCTTTGGCTGTGGGTCCAGAAGTGTGCTGTGCTTGTGCAAGGATGTCAGAGGGTTTCAAGCTGGTGCCTTCCACTCTCCTTCATGTCCTGGCAGGTGTAATTCACCCCATGCTCTCCCTGCACCAGGGCAGGGGGACAGAGAGCAGCTGGGGCTGTGGTCCAGAGCACCTTCACCCACCAGCCACGTTCCTTCTCTCCTGTGGGGCTTGGCACTTGGCAAAGAGCAGCCAAAGCCTGAAGCCTGCAGCTGCTCTCACTGCCATGGCAAGGATACTGGAGCTGATGGTTGAGGTGCAACTGCCTGATGGAGGTCAGGGCTTGGCGATTGTGAGTGACTGAGCCACGGTGTTCTAGAAAGTAACCATCCCATCAGCTGGGAGTTCACCCCTCATGAGTGGGGCTATTGAATTGAAAAGGCAAATGTGTTAGCTTGAACCTCCAGGAAGGTGGTTTCCTCAAGGCTGAGCCACTGGAGCCTGTTGGAGCCAGACTTTGAATTGTTACAGCAATGACAGGATTTGCACATGGTTACCACCCATCAGGTGTGAAGAAGAAACTTCCAGCTGAAGGAGCAGCTGCCTTCCTGCCCAGCCTGTCAAAGCTGTTAAATTGCTCCAGCTTAATCACAGGGAACTCCTTGAGCATTTCCAAGCAGACAGTATCTAATAAGAATGTGCATGAGACTCTGGAATTCAATTTCAAGCCAAAAACGAGGAAAGAAAAGTTTACCTACAGCACTATAAGCTCCTGGTTAAGACTCAAAATGGCTAAACACCTTGTGGAGGTGCTGGCAGCCTGTTCCAAACATATTGAAGCCTGCCTTTTTTCTCCATCAAGGAACAGGAGACCAGCCCTGTTGGTGCCCATCTCCTGTGCACTACTGGGGTGCTGACCTGCTGGGACCTCACAGAGTTTGGGACAATAGGCTGTGGCAGGGTAATGCTCATTATTTTTACAGCCTTGAAGAAATGAGCAATTCCTCTGTAGGATCATTGTGTTTTCCTCATCCAGTCTTCTGCAGAGCCCCTGCAACAGAAACCTGCAGAGCAAGAGGCACCCCCTGAAGTCACCTGGCCTCTTGTTCTGCAGCTTTCTGCTGCAGGGACTCTGCAGAAGGTGGGATGGGGAAAATGCAGGATCTGTCCAGCAGTCAGCTGCCTGATGTGGCAGCAGTACCCTTGGTGCTGGGGGAGCACTGTCCTTGCCTGCGGAGACAGGAGGGAAAAATGCCTCAGCTCCCAGCGGCAGTGCTGGAGATGCCGGTCAGAGTTAGGACTGGCTTGATGGCTCCTGATGGGAGCAGGACAGGAGCCTGGAGGTGGTTTAACTGTGCCTCTGCCATCGCCATAGTGGTTTCTTTGTGTTCTTGGGGTGTTGTGAATTAAGGGACACTGTTAGGATGCCAGGTGGGGTGCTCTGGTGAGCTCATTGCATTGCAGCCCTGTGGCTGCAGGGGATGTGCCTCCCTGCCTTGGAGCTTTGCTTCAATATTTACAGAACACAGTGACACATGTTTAAAAAGCTTCAGGCAGAATAAGCAAGACCAAACACTGCTGTGGGAATGTCACTGTGATTCTTTTTAGAGACAGAGTGTGGGGCTGGCTGTGGGGCACAGAGCTCTTTTGGCAGGACAGTGGTTTGAAGGGAAGCTGAGCCTGTAGCAATGGACGAGCTTTTGCATAGGGCACAGGTGGGAGATATGGGAGGGAAGGGGCTCAGGTCTGTGGTAGTGGAGTGAAACATGAAGCAGAGACCCAATTTGAAAAGCTTTGTAAGAGATGTCCCAAGGAAGGCGAAGATCATTTTGGGATAGAAAATGAACCAGCTTTGGGTCTACCAAGGAGCCTTTAGAGATAGAGCAGTGCACCCTGACTGGGAATAGCCCTGTCCTGCCCAAGGGGATTATCCAAGGGAACCCTCAGAGCCGCCTTGCAATAACTCCTTGGTCCCAAAACACTTGGTCCCAGCACAATCATTGTCATGATTATCCTGTGCTGGGAAAGCTTGATTTTCCTGAGCATTAAACAGACAGATGAGTAAAGGGTGGCGTTAGCTAAACACTTCCAAAAGCTGTTATGGATATTTTAATGTTGCTGCGGACTTGTTTTCCAGTATGCACCCCAGTTTGGGGTCCATACAGATGCACAGTGTTGAGCTTAGTGTCTCTTCAGAGAGGTAAAGGGACCAGAGCATCACTTTGCTATTCATTTCCAAGGGCAGGATGTACAAACAATATCAATATTTATTAAACAGCTTTGTTTATCCCAGGTTTGTAACAAAGAAAGTGACTTAGATTGTGGTGTTTGTCCTCTTTTCAGTGTCCTATTCCTCACCTGGGTTTGCAGGTTTTTCTTAATGCATATATTATTTCCCTATTTTGAAGATAATGTATCCCGAATATCTTAAAAAGGGAAAGTGGCACTTGGTTTTTGATTGCCTCAGTGTTTATATCATTTCTGCTTTTAAGAGTCCCTGTCTGTGATAGACAGCAGCTCTCACTACCCAGGCTTACAACAGAAGCTTTGTTTTCTGATTTTACCCTTCCACTCTTCCTTCCTTCCCCTCAGCTGCTTTAAATAAACAGGGAAGTTTTAAGTTCAATGAGACCAGTAAATTTACAAAATCTACTCCTATGAATGGCTTATTTTTTTTCACTTCAGCTTAAATCTGATTTCAAGTGACATCAAGAAGAAGAACAATATTCAAAAACCCCCAAAGCCCACTTACAGCGTTGTGAAAGTGCCCAGCCAGCAGTTTCCACAGCAGCAGCTTTGCTGAAGGCTGTTTGCTGTGCCCCTTGCTGATGGGCACATGAAGAGTGCAGAGAGGGATTTCTAGACATCTCCTGCATTACAGAGGTGAGAATTTAGATTTTTACTCTTTTTTAAAGATGCAAAAGGTCACTCCCATGCATGGGGACTCTGCCACTGCTTGTTGCACCCTTACACAAGACAGAAACACACTGTGAGGCACGGTGCTGCTGCCTCTGAAAGATCAGGACTGTTAGCAGCTGCTCCCTTTAAATTAATTTTCCCAAAGTCAGTCACAACATGAGCAGAGCGATGATCCTGATGACACTTCCCGAACAATTAGCACCGGGAGCGAGGAGCACCAGAGGACTCATGCCATGTTCTGTGCTGCATGTCTTTGGTATAAATAGCCTGGCTGGAGGATCTTTTGCCCAAAATTATGATGAAAGGGTGATTCTATGTTAATTCAACCTGTCAGTTGTGTTTGAAACCAGGGACACCAGAGCTTTCTGCTGTGCTTCGATCAGGAGCACTGGACTGATTAAACTAAACATGGGGCAACAGGAGGGTTATTTGTAGGTGGCTGGTGGGCATGAGGGCTTGTGGGGTGGGCAGTGTTGGGCAGGTACCTCCTGTGTACTTCACAAACCACCTGCTGTGTCCTCAGGTGTGAGGAGAGGCCATGCTCTGCACGTGTGGATACAGCCAGGATAAGGAGCACTCCTTTGGAACTGAGTGACCTTGTGATGAGGCACCAAAGGAGACCACAGGGCTGTCCCATCAGGAAAGGTCCAGGATGACCCACCAGCCAGGTGGATTGAAAGTGCTCAGCAACAGCCTGGCTCTGGCTGTAACTGCTGACCAGTGGTGCCTGTGGTTTGCTGAACTTGATCTCCAGGTGCTTTGCAGGCAGCCACAGTGACCTGCTGCTGATCCTACAGGAACTGTGTTTGGAAGAGGACATTTGCCCATCTCAGATCTCATTCCTGCACTGCCTGTGGGAAGGATGTAAAGCCCTTGGGATGGAAAATACTACTTATTGTGCCAGAAGTTTGCTGAGTCCTTGGCAGAGGTATGGTCCTTACTACATAAGAATTAGCACCCAGCCAAAATGACTCAGACTAAAACTCCTCCAGAAAGTCCCTTAGTAGATGGTTTTATATTTGTTCCCTTTCTGTGTTTTGACCAGCTGTGGGCCAGTGGAGGGAGAGAGGAAAAAGTGTGTAAACCAGGGGGAACATCACTGTGCCCAAGGCAATGTGCTGAACAAACTTCAGAGGAGGCACTGAGAAAAATGCCAAAAGTTGCGTGGGCAGAGATCCACAGTGATTTGTGTTAATTAGCTAACGAGCAGTCTGTTGGAGACACCCAGACTTAGAGACCCCTCAGCCTTTACCTCATAGAAAGACCAGTTGCAGTGTTGAGGTCAAGAGTCAGGGTCCACCCTAAGTGGTGGCAGCATGTGAAGTACTTAGAGAAAGATCCCAAAGATTGATAAAGGCTGATGGCAAAGGCTGGTGGAAAGGCAGCCCTCACCTGCTTGCAAGGTCTGTGGAGTTCTGCTTGAGTCACTCTAGTGGGGAGAACATGTATGAATGTGGAAATTGGCTGTAGTGTGTTGGAGCTCAACTCTTCCCATCAGTGGGGGCTCCTGGCTCATGCTTTTAAGGCATCTTGTCCCTCCAGCTCATCTTTTCAACTTCAATAAGAGATGTGCATGTGCTTCCCCTCCCCCCTCAATGCGTTACATTTTCAGATCAATTTTAAAAGTAACCTCTTTAATATTGAATTATTCCTGATCTCTATTGTCACTTCTAGCTGATTAGTTTAAGGACTGTGCTTGGTTTGTTTAATAACCTCTTGACACTAAACAAACAATCCTGAAAAGGGAACAATTTGCAAAACAGAAGGAAAACAAATAACCTACAAGGGCATCCTCTTCAAAATAGAAAGACTGATTACATTAAAATGGCAAAATAATTCCGGACATTAAAAGAATGTATATAGATATTGGCTTATCTATATTCAAGGAAGATTTGAAAACACCGCAAAGTTAAAGTTTTCATTAGCAGTACAGTGAAATCTCTCAATTAGAATTCCTGAAGCATATTAAATGGTATTTAGTTTCTAACTCAATGCATCATTTTCTGTTAAATAATTGATCGTGGTGCAGAGATTGTGTTTGTGTAGTTTAAGAAAGCGATTAGACCAAAGAACATTTGGTAGGAAAGTTGCATTGATAACTGCCACACTGCTCCAGCAGTGCTCTGGAGGTGCTCTCCCAGCAGGGCTGGCCACTGAGGTGGGCAGGTGCTGGGCCTGAAGGGACTTGGGGCAATAAAAGCTGTACTGGACCACAAGGAACTTGTCTTGAACACAGTGAGGAGAGCCTGGTGCCTTCAGGGACGAGACGTGGATGGGAGGAGGGAGAACCCCTAACCCCAAAACCACGCTGATGAACGGAGCAGAGGGTAAAAGGCTGAAACTCCAGACATCTGACAGAAGATCTAGTAAGGAGCAATGGGAGTCCTGGCAAAGGCCAGGTGTAATGAGGTTAGCCTGGAGGACAAAACCATCACTAGGCTCTGGCACCTCTGTGACCAGTGCCTGAACCTCAGGGTTGTTATTTTTCTATGTGACATTAATTTACCCTCTCCCCACTTGGTGTCTGCAGTAGAGGAATACTGTGATGTTACACCTCTCTGTTGCCACAACACAAAAGACTCTGTCTTCAGAGGTGTGCACTTAAATCATATTTGAAATGCTTATTTCAGCCTATCCCTCAGCTGTGTTTGGACTAGGAAGGGTTTAATTTTCCTTTGTGGCTCTGCCATGACTGGCGTGGTGCAACTGCAGCCACATGGAAGGTTCTGGTGGAATTCCCACTTCTCTGAGGTTAAACCCAAGGTTTCTGTTGTGCCTTTTATGTGGACAGGTCTCCTTGGAAACGCGCTGCCTAGGTGAGCAAAGCCATCTTCTGGGGTGCCCAAACACCACCCAGTTCTTCAGGGCTTCACCCCATTTTACGAGGTATTTAGGCTGATTGAATGGCACAACACAAAGCCCATAATGTCTAACCACCAAGACTTTGGGTAGCTTCTCCCCCTGCTCAAGTTTTTAATTTTGATTTGCTTATATTCTTTAATGAGATGCAATTACAGTTTCAGTGTAGTAGGTAGGAGGCTTTATATTTGTACCGCTTTGTAGTAAAGACATAATTACTGCGTTTATGAATCAAATCCCTTTATGTATCATAAATACTTATTAAAACAGCCACTGGCAATTTTACCTCAACATGTTTCTTCATGAAGTAGGATTTATTGCCTATATAAAAATGCCAGTCTTCCCTGGATCTCCCTCCCCTTCAATTGCTTGGCTTGCAGAATCCCCGTGCCTGGTTCAGAGTGGTTCAGAAGGTGAGACATCCTACAGAGCACTTAAATAGCTGTGTGCGTGCGTGTACAGCTCGCGTGCCCCGAAGACACCTTTGTGATTGCTGTTTGTGCTCCAGTGATATCTCTTGTCTGTCTTGCTCAGAATGCTGAGAGCAGACTGTAGATGTCATCTTCATCTCAGCCAAGTTTGGGGCTGACTTGGCTGCAGCCTCTGCTGTACGACTTCAGCCAGAGCAGAAGTGTTTGCCCAGTTTATTCTCTGCACTGAGCAGGGATAAGTGGATTGATGCTTCAGAGGAAATGTCTCCATAAGTCTTTACATGATTCACTTTTGTGCAAAAAGGTGGGTTTCATGCAACTGAAGAAAGTTTCCATTCAAATAAAAATTTTTTTTCCAATTCAAGTGTTGTTGCACATTCTGTTCTTCTTAACCTCTGACTGGTTAAGTGAAGTGTCTGCCCTGTCTTTCGAGGGGGGAAAAAACCTGGGGTGGGAGGTGGGAACACACAAAGCAGGAATCTGGGAAAGACTTTAACATGGTGAGTTGTTTGACACTTCAGAGGCTGCTGTCAGAAGGAAGATTTGATTCATGGACTATTCAAACTGTAGGGAAAGGCAGCTTTGATTTCTGTAGACAAAGGTTCAGAGTCCCAAACAGTTTAAAAGGAAGGCTGGCAAGGCAAAATCCTGCAAGGTGTTGCCAGGATGTTCGTGCCAGATTAACCTGATTTTTGTCTCCTTGGCTAAGCCAACAAACACCCTCAACACAAAGGCAGTAAATCTCCTCCCTGAAAATGTAGTCTTGAGAAAGTACTTTGCAAGAAGTCATTGGTGAAACTAGAGAAGTTGTTTCTCAACAGATGAACAAATAAAGTTGATAGGGAATTCATTTACAGACAGACAGCAGCAAGCAAAGAACTTAACAAACATTTCTCTCAAAGGTAGGTCTTGGGACAGATTTTCTTTAAGGACATAAGGACATTTCTTTAATGGCCCAAAAAGCCAACATTTTATTTATGTCATTAGCCATTGAGACACTTTCAGGAGATCTGGTCAGTGGAGAGCGGAATCACAGCGGGTTTTTTTGTTTTGTGGGGATTTTTTGTTTTGCTTTGTTTTCTGGTTTTGTTCGGGTTTTTTTGTTGTTTTTGTTTTTATTTTTGCTTTTGCTTTTTTTCCCAAGAAGCAGAAGAAATGGAATGAAATGTTGTGAGAAGTGCAAAATCCTACGTTTGGACACTGGAGACCATGCTGGGAGCTTGTGGTACACACTGGGGACTGGGAGATAGTAAGGACAGCCACCCTCTTTGGTCCAGTTATCAAAAAGACAGCAGTAACCTAAGGATGGCACAGGTTTTCCCTAGATACAGTAAAATGAGGTATCATTACCAGCACACAAGGTCTGTACAAGTCCTTGCCTGGAATACTGCATATGTGGGTCACACATCCTCAAGAAAGATGAATTTGCCCTGGAATTTAGAGAAAGACTGATAGAAGGAGAGCAGAGGGGAGAGCTTATCCTGCAGAGGAGGCTGGGAGTGCTCAGTGAGCAGGGACAGGAGTTCTTGTCTTTGGCTGTTCTCTCTCACAAAGACACCGGGGTGCAGAAGGACTGACTTAGAGGACAATGCTGGGTAAGAAGAAAGATGGATATAACATCATATAACTATACATGAAGAATGAGGGGGGTCCCTACCACCAAAAGAGCTGGGTCAGCTCCTGAAAGGACGTGAGGAAGGGCACAAAGAGCTCCTGGCTTACCAACGGGGTGTGTAACTCAGACACATCTAATAGCAGGGGACAGTAATCCTGGGTGTCCCTTTGGTCATCAAGTCACTCTCAATGAGCCCCTTTATGCTCAGTCCTTCGGAGCCAACACATGCAATTTAGGCACACTGTGAAGGTCCTAACGTGCCTGCCCTAATTTATCCGATGGCTGTTATTCCTTTTTCATCAATAAGGAATAATGACACAATGAGGCCCTGTAGTTGGATCATTAATTAGAAGAGTTTTCACCTTTCAATTAACAAAAGCCAAACAAAAGCCTCCTGGATCCTTTTGCTGCAGTCCCGGGGGAAGGGAAAGGCAATCACCTCACACAGGTAGGGCAGCAGGGGAGTTTCATTGAGCAACACGAGGTGCCGTCTCCGGAGCTGATTGATTGGCCCAGGAAGCTCGTTTAACCTGATATCTATCTTCAACACTAATCAGGCGCGATGAATAAAAAAAGAAGGCGTCAAGCTCCTTAGTAAGAGAAGGCTGGCGGCTGATAAACAGATAATTACACAAAGCAAAGCTGTCACAACAATAAATGTGCTTTGGCAAGAAGTGACCTCACAATGTGGGAAGCACAGAAGAGTTGAAGCCTCACCATCATCCAGGAGAGAGGGGAATGAAGGCAGATTTACCACATGGCAAATGGCGCTGGCGTTTGTCACAGGAGATGTGCAGAATCTCTGGACACTGCTTCGGCAAGCCCCAGCACAGCCGGTAGGTGGTTGTTGCTCAGGAATCTGATCTGCAGGTTTGTTTTTTCTGGTTTGGGGGGGAAGGGAACTTGAAGATCATCTCATTCCAATCCCTCTTTCACGGGCAGTGATACCACCTGCTATGTCATATTGCTCAGGGCCCTGTCCAACTTGGCCTTGAACACTTCCAGGCATGGGGCCTCCAAACCTCCTCTGAGCAACCTGTTCCTGTGCCTCAGCACCCTCACACTGAAAATGTCTTCCTCGTATTTAATCTAAAACTTTCTCCTCTTGACCTAACACTGTCTGCCTGTGTAAAAACTGGTCTCCCTTTCTAGAACAGTCCCCTTTAGGTACTGGAAGGTGTTCTAAGGTCTGCCTGCTTCTCCAGGCTGAACATGCCAATTCTCTCAGCCGATCGCTGCAGCAGAGGTGGTCCAGCCCACTGGGCATCTCCATGGCCTCCTCTGGCTTCAGTCCAACAGATCCATGCCTTTCCTGGGCACAGGACCCAGCCCTGGATGCAGTGCTCGGGGTGGATGTCTCATGGGACTGGCAAACCCTGGGGTCATTGGACAGACCCGGCTGGGACAGCTGCAAAGGGCAAAGCTGTGTTGCACCTCTCCCGGGGAGCTGTCACACTCCTGCTCTCACCCCGTGCTCTTCCTCAGGAGCACGGGAAAACCTCGGGGCCTCAGTGGGTATCCCTTCGGGGAAATGCGAACTAGGGCAGGCAGAGGCTGCCGGAGCTGGTGGCCGAGGGGCGGCCTGCACGTTTCCGGAGCTGGGCTCTCTGCAGGACACAGACCCGGCGCTCCCGGCCTGGGGCAGCTCCAGCCCAGGGGTCCGAGGGGAGCCGGGCAGTGCCGGGAGCCGCCCCCAGCCGAGCTGTCCGCTGCCCTCGTCTCTCCACAGGGTGGCAATGCTGCCTTCGGCTCCGGAGCCCGGCCCGCCGCCGCTCACAGCGCCCGCGGAGCGCCGCGGCCCGGCCGGGCCTCCCTGCGCGTCCCCCGCCGCCGGCACGGCCCTGGGGACAGCGACACGGGGGCAAGAGGTGCTGCTGGCCGAGCCTGGCGCCTCCGGTGCCTTTTCAGCATCATGGGGTGCTCCTCGCCCGTATCTGCACCTTGGGGTGGCTTGTGGTCCCATCCCTGACCATGCTCTCCTCTCTCAGTGCCCATCTCCCCGAGTGGAAGATGTCCATAGCTGGGATGTCTCTAGGGTGGTTCGAGACCTGTGCAAAACCCTCATGACACACTTGGAGGGCAGCAAGATACTGGTGTTTGATTGGGCTTTGTGAGTATGTGTGCAGCTCTAATTCCAGGTCTGAGCCTGCAGAAGCTTCCGAATGGCAACAGAAGGAGCTGCTGAATAGCAGGCATTAAGTAGATAAATATTAAGATTGTGATGTGAAGGCAAGCACTGGAAAGGCAGGTTCTAAGGAGAGGAGCAGCTTGGGGAAAGAATTGAAATTAATTCCTCTGAAGCAGCTGCAACCATTTGTTTATTACAAACCACGTATCTCCACATGCCTAAGAGGATGATGTGGCCGAGCACAAGCTCACACCACTCCCATGGCCGAAGGTGAAGCCCTAAGACAAGCAGAAGCCATTTGTGAGCTGAGCAGAGCACTCTCCCCTGATGAACAGCTGGAGCCCATGCGAGTGAGCGGGGCTGGCACCCCACAGTGCTCCCGTCCTCATGACTCGGGAGCAGCTGCGCCCTGGGAAGGCATCCCCCAGGCTGCTCTTTTTTATAACTGGATATTTGCAATATGCCAGCCCAAACAGCAGAGGCAGGTGTTGTATTTTAAGACATGCAGGAGGCTGAGTAAGTTGTGTACATAATTGTTCTCAAGACTGAAGTAAAAATTCGACCCCATCTCCATTTCTGCCACAACAGGAGAGCCCAGATATGTCCTCTAACGATGTCATGTGTCAGAATTTCTTAATGACACTTTCCCCTCTGATTTCTGTTTAATTTGCCCCCTCTTCTTCTGAAGATCACTCTCTTTTTACATCCCTCCAAATAAAGAGCGTTTAGTTAGCGGGGAAGAAAAGATTGCCATTGAAGAACTAAGAAAAGCACTGGATTAATTCTCTGCCTGCAGCTAAACTGGGAGTTCATCTCCTAATAGGCCATTTCAAAGCAGTTAGATTTACTTTTTTAGACTAACCATACTGTCTGAACAATATTTTATGCCTGTGTTAAAATATAATAGGCTAGAGAGACAACTCAAATGTCAAGAGTAGATAGTGCTGTCAAAGTAATTTGTCTTGGGTAATAGATAGAGTGACATGACTTTGAAACATTTTGAGAAAGAAATCATTCGACATTTGAATGGATTGTTTCTTTCCCTTTAAAAAAGCCAAGACTGTATTATTTAAATCGTGTCTATCAGGAAGTCTTTATTTTCTGTGAAAATAACACTGGTATTTCCAGTGATGGGGACATGGCACAATGGGACTTTGCAGTGTTTGACAGGGGAATTAGGCGATGCCAGTATGATGCTCCCAGAGCATCCTCAGACCACCCCTCATGGAACCTTGGATACTTGGGGGAGTTTGGGATCGGATTAAAAAATTAAACCCAGTGCTCAGGGAGGCAGCAACAGTGCAACTGAGTTCAGGGGAGATGCCATTCAGCCAAGGTGTTTCGAAGTCCCCTAAAGAGTGTGAGTGACACTGGCAGTTTTTCTTCTCCAGCATTAACCATTTAGATCAAAAATGCTTATAAATTGCAGGGGTAATTGTTTGTCACAGGTCTCCCCACGGCAGAAATGTTATTCTTACTGCTTATCGATTTTTAAAGCTTTCATCAGCTTCCTCATAGGCAGTCAGTGAATACATTTATACTTAAGGGATGTGGACGACCTGTTATCTAGTCTTGTCATTTGTCCAAATGTTCTGGAAGAAAGGCATAACTTAGTTCTTTGCTAAGAAAGTCTGTGTGAGGACTTAGAAAAAGTCAGAAAAGTCTTGAGAGAATTCATTGTCTTGTGTTAAAAAGATAAAAAGGAAGTTGGTAGGGTCTTATTTAGCAGAATACAGACTAAGTAAGATTTTCAGTGTTTATTTAGTCCCTTTACACCACTGTGCCAGGTGAAAGAATGATTGAGAAAGGAACCAAGAACATTTATGTTCTCTTTAAAGTTTATTTCCACTGCAGGAATAAATATAACCAGCTAGCACAGCTGACAATCACCTTGTTTGGCATCTTCCCTAGTACTTCATTGTGATCTCCTGGGCTCATGCTGGGCTGTCTCAAGGCTGAGGGGGTTCTGCTGGGGCAAGGGTAGGGTCAGGGTATTATCCATCCATGGGGTTGGGGATTGGTCCTGCCCTGGGATCAGAGTCTGGGGCCATCTCAGTCATGCCCAGCATGGGAAACCTCTTCAAAGGCACATAAAAGCTTGCAGGTCTTAACAAAATAATCACATGATGTGTAAACACTTCCTTCACCAGGAAAAGAGGCATCTCATTTGGAAAGGGGCCCATGCAAACTCAGTGTTGAATGTTACAGAAAAGCACTTGTCATTGCTACTCTGCCTGATGGCAGTGTGGTGTTTGGATGGGGACCAGCTTCCCCAGGCAGGGAGGTGTCCACAGGGCTGAGCTCCCATCCATTGGTGCCTCCCCCTTGGCAAAGTGTTTGCCAAGCATCCAACACTAACAGCACATTTTATTCCCCACCTTCCACACACACAGGTGTAAAATGGCCACCAAAAACCATGGGGCTGTAGCAATAAATAGCCTCATTTGAAGGTTTCCCAGGAACTTTCCATGGGAATGAAGACAGGCAGTGGTGACATCCTTGTTTTATGGAGGAGCAGACAAGCCTGGAGAAATACCCTGTTGGATTTAGAGGCAGTCTGTGGAAACAGGGTGTAGGTGTAGCTAGGGAGTCTCATGTTTTAGTGACAGCACTGACACTTGTGGGCAAAATGTCCCTTTTCAATTGCTATTTTGCTGTCACTTGCAGTCATTTCTATTCAAGGCATGTTATTAGCAAATCTTTGGGGAACCCCTTGAGATTTTTGGTTGATAACTAAAAGAAACTCCTTTATGTTCGTAATGATAAAACAAAGCATCAAGTCATTCGAGTTGATTTTACCCAAGACATTTCCTGAATTATTGCTCTTTCACAGCTGTCATGGGCTTGAAGCTTTCAAAAGCCCATTTTGTTTCTGCTCGTAGCCCTTTCATCGTCAAAGGCTGGTGCTGTACCCCTGGGTTTGCTTGTGCAGCTCAAAGAGGAGAGAGTGATGCAGCTCCTCAAAGTTAAACAAAAATTCCTCACGGTTAATGAACTTGTCTAATTTTATGCAGAAAATGCTAGCATCTCTCCTTTTAAAACTCACTCCAAATTCCAGGTTGATACCAATGGGGATAGTTAAAAAAGCATCTCAGACTTGGATGCAACTCCCTTTGACTTTCAGCCAGACCTATACACTTTTACACATTTTCAGGGGGAAGATTTTCAGCTGTCAAAGTCTTTTAGGCAGCATCACAAACCCACCTGGCTTCTTTTCAGCACTGTGGCCAGCCAGGAAAAATCAATGACTCTCTACTTAGCTGTGTAAATCCAATTTACTGTAATTACCCGTGTAAGAAAAAGATACGGCTCTACTTTAAGGTTCTCCAATGTTGCTTTATGATCTTCCTGCAGTATTTGATCAATGTTGTACTGTTTTTTCTGCCCCACACCTTGAGCAGTAAGTGAATAAGAAACTAAAAACCCAGCAAATAGCCCTCATACAAAAAGACAAATAATGTCCCTAAAATGATTAAATTTGTTTGCAGGTGACTGTGTAGAAATGCTCTTGCCTAGTCTGAAATCAAGTTGACCTAAATTATACAGTATAGATTATTGCATTTAGAATAATAATGGTGTGCTGGGTATAGTGGAGTGATTTTAAACCAAGGGCGTACAGTCTCTGCTGAGATCCAGATGGGTTTCTTAATCTGATTTATGATGCAAAATTTAGGTCAGGTGGATTGATTCCTAATAGAGATATAATGAATCAAAATTTCTAGAATGGCTTTATTTTGCACAGAGGTGTCAACATGCTGTACTTCTCTATTTGTGCACTTGGCGTGTAATGATTCTCTTGCAAAAATCATAATCCATCAAGTCTTCCATTCAAGAATATCAATCAGTGCCAGGAACAAGACTATTTTAGCCAGGAGTTCTCAGTCATTTTGTTTTCCTCTTCATGAGCACATAAGATGCCGTGATATTTAAATTGTGCTTTGACATGTAATCATTAAATGTTTGAAAATGTCTCATTCTGTTTTTGTTGCCTCATCCGTTTGTTTACACTGAGTCCTTGTTTTGCCATTGTTCCTGGGGTTTTTAGCATACAATACCCATATTGTTGCCTTTAATAGCTGGAGGCAGAGCCATCTCAGTTTTCTGAAAAGAAATTTGGTTTTAGTATTAGAAGGCTGAAATTAAAATTAATTATATATTAAAACAAACCTCCCAAACCTTTCTCTTAACATACCTGTCTTTGACATAACAAGCCAACATCAAGATAATCATCATAAAACTTGTGATGTAAACATGAACATTGATTGTGGGAGCTTCTTGCTAAGATTTATGTCCTATGTGTTTTCCCGTGCTATGCTTTTTTTTTTTTTTGGGCAGAGTGAAAGCAAAGCAAAGTTACATGTTTGGGCCACTGTAATTTCTAACCTTCTGACAGCATTCATCTGCTGGGCAGCTTTCTGGCTACGTGTGAGGATCTGATACCAGGGTTTGGGTTGGAAACACAGCAAATCCCTTACACTCAACAGCAGTTCTGGGCAGGGCTGGGTGTGACGAGGTAAAGTTATATACTATAAGTAGATGTACAGGCATGGCATTATTTATTATGGTTGGAATTCATTGCTATAAACAATAACAGATACTTCTTTATATTTTTGCTGAAACAATGTGAAATGTTTAAGCCAAGACAACAGCCTGGTGCAGCAAGGAGCTATGGAGTCACCCATGGAGAAGCAAAGCCTTCCCTAAAGAGCAGGACTAAGCATCCACATTATTTTTTGATTTGGTCATTGAGTTATGAAAATCGATTTAAAAGAATATTAAGGTGGAGACCTCTAGAAAGCATGTTGAACTGGGGTCTGGAAATGGCACTAATACTTACAGTGCTCCTGAGAGTGTGCTGCTGTTAAAAAAAGCCCCACTAATGGTATGTCAAAGGTTGTTCACATGCTAGTTTCAGCCAAAATTCAGCTCAGTGGCATGATCACTAATGTCCTGCTTCAGCCTCCACAGGCTACTGCCATCAGCCTCTTCCCTGAAGCATACTCTGGCATTACACAGATGGTCAGGGACTAAGTGAGGGCTGGAGGTGATCTTCATATCTTTTTTCTCTGCGTGAGAAAATTTCTGTTTGCAGAATGATTAGAGACCCTGGGGTACAGGAGAGCCCCGTCTCCATTTCCCTGTATGGAATCATCGATGGAAGTGCAGCTTTCCCCACTGTACCCCGCCATTTACAAGGCTGAAAACAATGGGCTGCTGTACTAAGTGCTATTTGCCATGCTGGATGCAGGCAGCTATGGGTGGCTTCTAATCTGTTTCTATCTTTATTGCAACCCCCCACACAAATCAAACTGCCCAGCCTTGTGAACAAACTCAGACCTATCCCCCTCCAGCACGTGGCAGGCTGAGATGCTGCTCGCCTCCAGCCTTCCTGCAGATCATAGTTTTTTTCCCCCCCCATATCTTATAATTCTGGTGTGCAACTGAGAAAATTATACCTCATTTCTTCCTTGGTGTAAATTGATGCAGCTGCCTTGGAGTCGGAGGGGCTGTGCCAGATTGTACCAGCCGCGAGCTTGGCCGGGAGCCAGCGCTTGGCACAAACTTGCTGAAAGCTGTGTACAAACAAGGCTTGTCACTATGTATGTTATTGCCCTTTTGTTTAGGATATAAATATGTCCCATATATGCCAGCAAGCCTCTCATTTGCTATTTCAATGGAGAATCCTGTAAAACAGCTGTCATGCTGTCTCCTGTCAAATCAGTTACAGATGCATGTGTCCTTCCCCATAATAAACAGGTATGAAATTGTCTTTATGCACTGCGCCAGCCCTTGTCACCAGGAATGCAAACGAGGGAAGCTTGGAAAAAAGAATAGCCCTGAAACCTGGTGCTCTGATGGAGCACCATGAAAGTTACTTAGACCTCTTCAAAGAGACTTACAAGCAGAAAATTTTGGGGCATGAAGTAATGAACTAATGCTGATGAGTGTAGAAAAATGGGGTGAAGTCCTTGCTAGTCCACAAGGTTGCCTTTCTACACTAGTTGTAGGTGCATAGTGACAAAGCTGCCTTTGTCCTGGCCCAGGCTGGAGTGGAACACTGGGGAATGCTCCTTCCTGCCTCCATCAAGATGCAGCATGCTTTGAGAATAACTGCCTGTGCAAGAATGTTCCACTCTATAGAGGAGGGAAAGGAGATGGGCAGGATTTCAGCAGTGTTATGTCTTTTATGACTCCTGGACCCATTACATACATTGTTATTGTGAGGGTTGGCTACTAATTTTTGACTATTTTTGTCACTGGGTGACTTTGTGTGAGAACAGGCCACCAGACCTCCAGCTCTGAGGAACGTCAAGTATGCTGGTATTCAAGGGACCCAAAACATGTTCAGGTCCTTGACAGAAAATTGTGCCCCACCCTGTCCTTGCCACAGGCCAGTATCAGTTTGGGAAGACCTGAGCAAGCATGGGTCATGTGTCTGAGTGCCCAGCCTTTCCCTCACCAGAGTTTGATAAAAAACCCCAACATGACATATGTCAAAAGCCACTCAAGCACCGACTTGCTCTTACACTCAGTGCTACCCATGGGAGAGTTGGTCTTCAATATGAATGGGAAATTAAGCTCAGTTTATAATTTATGAACCCTTTTGCCTCTCCACTTAAATCCTACCTTGTACACCAAGTGTTTGTGGCAAACCTTCTGTTTTTGATGGAGTGCTTCTTTTCCAGTGGCTGACATTGGTGCTTCACATGAATTAAGTGTCAGACTGTGAAAATCTCCCATGCACAAATAAAGATAATGAGGCAGATTTGCAGAGATGATGATCTGGCCATACATTTTATTCACGTTTTCTTAGGCCATGTCTCTGAGGTGGATAATCATGAAGCTGACAGCACCAAATAAATTGCCTATTAGCTATTAGTATCGTGTTTCATGCAATAAGAGTAAAATCTGCTTACATCTGACAGCAGCGTGCGAAGGTTTGGGAAGTTTGGGGTATCCATCAGGGATAATCTTTTGCAAAGACTCTGTAGGTCAAAAACAAGTTGTTGGGGTCACACACTAACAGCTGACACTGACAGGGTGAGGAGCCTCTCAAGACAAGGTTTGAATGCTGACGTTGTTCTTCACACTGAGCATGAGGAGAGCAGTGTCTTACAGCTTAGAGATTCTGCAGCTGATGAATTACCCATCTCCTCCCCACTTCAGCAATGTGCTGTTAAAATCAAAAGACTCTTATGAAATTGTGTTTGCACCTGAGCCAAGGGTGTTGAAACGATGATGTACTACCAGGACCATTGGTCATACAGCAATTAGTGAAATGCTCCTGGGCATGGCTTACCACATGCAAGTCAAACCTCCGAGACAGGTTTTTAAACAGGGATGCTGAAAACACAAGTCCAAGGAGAAGCCAGAGCAAAAATGACTGTTCTGGAGAGTATTTCTAAGATTTGTTACAGGAACATATAGGTTTCAAGAGATTTCATTGAGGATAGAAATGTCACTGGGAATCATAGAATCACAGAATGGTTTGGGTTGGAAGGGAACTTAAGGATCATCCAGTTCCAGCCCCCCTGCCCTGGCCAGGGACACTTTCCATTAGACCAGGTTGTTCAAAGCCCCATCCAACCTTGCCTTGAACATTTTCAGGGATGGGGAATCCCCAGCTTCTCTGGGCAGCCTGATCCGGTGCCTCACCACCATCACAGCAAAGAATTTCTCCCTGATATCTAACCTAAACCTGCCCCCTTTCAGTTTAAAGCCATGGCTCCCTGTCCTATCACTGCAAGGCCTTATAAAGAGCCCCCTCACAAGTTTGCTTGTAGCCTATTTAAGTACTGAAAGTTGCTCTAAGTTCTCCCTTAAACCTTCTCTTCTGCAGGCTGAACAACCCCCAGTCTCTCAGCCTGTCTCCACAGCAGAGATGCCCCAGCTCTTTGAGCATCTTTGGGGTCTTCTCTGGACTCACTCCAGCAGGTCCACATCCATTCCATGCTGAACAAGAGGTGTTTTGTTTTGGACTCCAGTGAATGATGGTTTTAAAGAAGTTGTTAAAACTCTTTAGTGAGGTGTAGGGTGGGTTAGATGTGGCCTCACGAAATCAGTGGGTGTTGATTTATTGGTGTGGCTGACCAGAAGGGTGCTGGTTGCTGAACAGACCAGAGGCTTAAGCTGTACAGGGAGGAGAAACTACTGTCCCTGGCCACTCTGCTTCCTGCTGGCACTGGGCAGAGGTGTGTCCCACTTTGTCCCCAGTAGCTCAGGTGACAGGTTTATTTTCCTTACCAGCTTCATGTTGGCCAACACGCTCACAAGGGCCCAACCCTGCTGCTGGATTTTTGCTGCCCACTTCAGACAGACCTTTGGCAAAGGCACATGGTTGTTGTTGATAACATCCTGCTTCACTGCAGTTAGCTCTGGCCTCTTAATTTTACTTTTGTGAGGTCACTTTACCACTCCTTATCACAGCCAACCAAGGCATCATGCCCATCAGACTCTCTTGTGCTGGAAATCTCTTTTTAGTCAGTGTTTGCTAAGAGTCTGGCATGGGAGGCTCCTCATTTCTGAGCTAAAACTAACACATCAAACTACAGCTTTGATTGCAAGTGTAAAAATACCCCTCCTCTGCTCCAAGAGCAAAGGGTTGGTCTGCACGTTTCCCAGCAGGTGAAAGGGGGTAAAATAGTCTTTTTTTTTTTGCGCAATTTGGGGTGTGTGAGTGCAGGAGAGGAGCTGCTGAGCACCAGGATGTCCCTCCCAACTGCTGCCAGGTTTGCTCTCAGGCTTGGGAAGCTCCAGCAGGGCAGGTCCACACCTGCACCTCACCCCCCAGAGTGAACAGAGGGGATTTAATCCATCACTGGCTGGGCTGAGGAAAGAAGAGGAATTCAGGGAAGGAATCAGAAGGCAAAACAGCTTCCAAAACATGTTTTGGAAATTTTCAGGAGTTTGATGCTCCTTTAAGAGTATTTTCATTTTGTGCAGACTGCTAGGATAGGATAATTAGCTAATTAGCTAAACATAATGTCTAAGCCTTTTTTTCATCTTTATGCCAACTTTATTTTTGAACTGCCTCCCCTCTAGCCAAAAATCCAGCTGTTTCTCAAAATCATGTTGTGATTAATCTTGGTCCTCATTGTAATCAAGAACAAAAATCCCCTTCATTACACTGTGGCCAAGGTTTCTGCTAAGAGGATTTTGGTCAATGTTTTTTTCAAATTGCACATTTAAATAAACATGAGTTTTTATTTTAAAATGCAATTTGGGTAAAAAGTAATCCTATTTAAAATATTATTTCTGTAGATGCACCATTTACAAACCTTTTGTGGAAGGATCATTCTTGATTTAAAAAAAAAACCAAAACATTCTGACTTAAACAAAAGAGCCTGGAGAGAAACTGGAATTTTACTGCAAATGTTTTATATAAAAACAAAGACTTGCCCTCACCAAATGCTTCCAAACTTAAACAAAGGAAGCTCAAAATTCAGCACAAAAATAGGGTTTTGCTCCTGTTTGTTTTGACTCTCTTTCTGGTTGATTTATTACCCTCAGCACCCCGCAGCACCATCTGAGCAGTCTTTCATTACTCTCCTCTTTTCTTTCGGACATGATGAAACTTTCTGGCTCCTTGCTGTCCTCCCAGCAGTGATGAACATGGAGCTCTGCTGCCAAACACCCACCTTCAACGCTTGTGCTTGCTCTCATCTTGCTTCTGCCAGCAATTTGGGTTGCACTGGTGTGTGCCTGGGAGGATGGGAGATGGCCAGGAGGAAAAAAAAAAAAAAAAGGCAATTCATTAAGTCATTTAAACAATTAAAAATTAGTCCACGCACCAGGCCTTTCCTTCTGCTTACACGCCAGTTTATTAAAAAGAAATAAAAATAAAAGAGAGGGCTTCTAGGTGCGGTGGCCACTGAAGCATGGAGTTGTTTGGGTCCTGGGTGAGCCCAGCCTGCTTTTAATCATGTATGTATGTTGTATTCACCCCAGATGGTGATTTCCACCTTCATTTTTCACCTCTCACCCAGGAGTTGCAGACTCAGAGTCCAAGGTAGTCTATGATGTCATTCTAGATCACCAAACCCTATGGATTTTGGTTTTTTGTCCAGCTTCATGGTGATTGTTTTGTCCCATCTTGTCAGTTCGAAGTTGCTGGAGCTGGCACCAAGGTGAGCTGCTGCAGGACCAGAGGTGTGCCCACGCAGGGCAGATGTGCTTGCTGAGCCTTGGGGGAGAGCTCTGGGTGGGGGACAGCTGGGGGTGGCATCACCTGCTGCCAATTACCACGTGTGGAAAATTAGAAATACAGGCTCAGGCATATCTGTGTAAGCACACTCCTCATGTCTGGATGGGTCCTCCATGAGACCTGCCACAAGTGTTCCAGCCTGGAAGTGCCAGAGGTCATGGAACCTAAGGCCTTTCCCAGTTTTTCCTTTGTGGCAGCCTGGTTTTGCTAATGGCTCAGTACAGTTGATTCTCCCGTTAATGAGGCTATAATTAGGCAGGGCTAGTTGGGAAATGTTTTTTCCAGTCCATCAAACACACAGAGATCTTAAGCATTGCCTCATCCACCCGTGGCTTAAACAGGGGAGGTTACAAATTTGGTTTGATTTGCATTTTTTGGGGTGTTTTAAAAAAAATTTTATGGTGGAAGTCTCACTCAGACACCAGAAAAAGCTCACAGCATGATGTCTGCCCATATGTGCCAAAGGAGACCCTGGGCAAGGCAGAGGCAGACACAGAGGAGTGGCTGCAGAGAAGATTCTGCAGCAAAGCCCTCATCACAGGTTGAGTCACCATGAGGTGCTGAGGCACTGGCAAAGAGAGCAGCTAATCCAAAAAGCCTGGAAATGTGAGTTCAGCAGACTGCACAGGTTCAGAAACCACAGATTAAAAATCTCTCTCCCAGAAGAACATTCCCCCTGTACGTGTCTTCTGGAGGGAGGATGGCATCTAACCTGATTTTGGAATGCTCTGTTTTGGCAATATGAGGTCTCATGTCCACCATCAGCAGCCAACATCTGAATATGTAAATTATATTAATTAAATTAAATTAGTATTGTGAAGTTCAAAGGCATGTATTGGCTATTGCATTATCTAATACTGAGATCTTGCAAGCTACCAAGTGATCCAGATAACTGAGTCCATGCAAAGGCTTTGGTGATCCAACCAGCACTTCTTCTAATCCAGCCCAGTGTCACTGAAATTATGAGAGTGTGTGTGGCTTGAAAAAATTAAAACCCACACATGAAACCAACAAACTTTTAACTGCAATCCCAACTTCATGCTTCTACTGATTCCAGTGAAGCCAACAGTGTCATTCATCCATCAGGAGGGACACAGAGAAGGGTAAGGGATGACCAAGGGCATGCAAGAGTTTCCAAATGACAAACACTAAACAGATTGGGACTTTTCCTCTTGGGAAATAAATGACTCTGAGGGAGATGAGCTAGAAGCTGTGATATCTTGAAGGTGATGGATGGAGTGACTGGGGGATTATTCACCGTGTTGTTGAACACAAGTATTTACTGGTGAGCAGCAGGTTCAAAGGAAACACAAAAAAATGCTTCCTAGTGCTTGCTCACCTGATACCCAATTACACCGAGCCCCCTGTCTGCCTCCATGGAAACTTTTGTCTCAAGTGGTCAGTCAAGTATTTTTTCTGTTGCTTTCAGAGTGAATAGAAGGAGCTGCTCTGTAACAGGAGAGGTCGACAAGAACATGTTACATAATGGGTAGTTAAAAATATTTAAGCTACCAAAATCTTCATCTTCTGGCTGTGCTCCTCACTAATCTGTAAGCCCAAAAAGAAGGTGGGCAGCTCTAGCACACCAGAAAGCAGCAACACCTGATACCTTTCACCGTGCCACTTGCCAGTCTGGAGCAATCAGTCAACTGCTTAATAAGCAAAACACTGGGAACCTTTGGAGGTATTTTTCTTTGTTGTTATGAAAAGGTGACACACACAGCTAAGCAGCACTGACTGGCATCGTGCTGCTTTGTATGAATGCACATAACCACCTGCGACCTGCCAGCCCCTCGTTTGTCAATGGGGAGCAATCATTCAGCCACTTAGCAATTGCCAGGAGAAATGCTCTGAAGCTTTCCAACTGAAAATTAAAGAACAGCACTTTGGTGAGTGATTGCAATTCCCTCACAAAGCATCCTGGAATCTTAAAAAAAGCGGTGAATTTTTGTATATATCTGTAAATAATTGTCGGTTGGTTTCTTCCATTTCTCAGCAAGCCGGGTTAGTTCTTTAATTAATGGTCATTAGGGATTTAGAAGACAAATGAGTCATTCATTAGCTCGGTGTCCAAACTAATGAGCAATAAATGCTTATGAAAGACATGATTTATTTAGCATTCAGAATCTGTGTCATTATGTGGTACCTGATGAAGATGCTAAGAAGCAAGGCTGACCCGTGCCTCGCAGCCTGCTCTGTGGGACCACACAGATGCTGAGTTTGGGGAGCTCCCAGGAAGTCTGCAGCCTTCCTATTACTAACAAGGTTTAGCTTAGACAGCTGGGACTAAGTTTTCTCCTAATATGTGGTGTTTTCTTAGAGGCTGAGTCCAGGAGGATGGTTCCTGCCTATGTCAGGTCACATATCTGAGATCTTCAATACACATATGGCACTACCATGAGCTGTGTGTTCTTGTCCCAAAACCATTTTTGGACTTTTCTTTGGTACTGTCCAGACAAGCAACCCAACATCTGAGAAGAGAGCCTGGCTGTGCTGCTGCCCCCTTTACCATTCTGTTTTGTCTGTGATCTTTCAAGAAGGCTTTCCACCCACCCAGCCTTTCCCACAGCTGAGAGGAGGAGTTGTAATAGCACAGAACAAAGCTAACACACCAAAATGTCAGAAGTAGTGAGGAAAAAGAATCACAGAAGTGCATAAGTTACAGCTGGTCCTGAGAAAAATTTACTCTGCGTCTTTTGTGATGCCAGCCAGGAGACACAAGGTGGGTGGCTGCTGCACATACCACAGGTCAGGAGCTGTAACACTAGCAGGTTCTGAAGGTAGGTAAAGCTGGATTGCAGATGGCCCTAGTCACCAGTCCAGGCTTATAAAACCTGTGGAAGGTGGCTGTCCCCCATAGGAGAGGATTTGTGGTCAGGGAGCAGTACATGTCATGGGTGCTCATTTTGGAAAAGAAGCTCTTGGCTTGGTGTGTGTTGGTGCTGACTAATGAACCTCAGGTGGCTCCTCTGGTCTCAAGCAGACATTTTGTGGACCAGATAGGTCAACTCCTTTTCTTAAAAAAGAAAAGATCATCAACCCCCTTGGTGTCTGGTGGGGTAAGAGTCTGTGCATCTGCCCTGTGACACTTCCATGCTATCCTTCAAAGTTCTGAAAGCTGGGCTTTTAATTAAGACATTTTTAGAAGATAGATGTCATTGAAGTGTGCTGAAGGAGACAATTAAAATATCTGAAAATGAATTCAAAATGAAAGGAGCTCTTCAGATGTATGATTTTTGGCCCAGGGATCATCCAGGGCACAACTAATTACCGCAGAGACCAGAGGCAAGACCGAGGTGAGTTCATTTTGCTCCCCAGCAAGCTCTACTGTGTCCCTGATGAGAACAGGGAGTCCTCAGGCCTGTGCTGCACATCACTGGTGCTGCCCAGGGCTGGGAATGGAGATGAGAAACAGCCTCACCTCACCTTTGTAGCACTACCACACCTGTGAGGGGTTTGGAGCTTTTGCCAGCAGAAACAAGGTAGACAGGTGACACCTGTGTCACCTCTGTGAGGCTGCCTGCAGCCCCCAAGCAGGGTTTGGGGGATCTGGTGTGGACAGGAATTTGTGGCTGCCCATTTGCCTTCATTTGCTCAGGCACAGCAGGCACACAGAGGCTTCTCCAAGCTCCAGTGTCTCGAGAAGAATCATTGAAGAGGCCAAAGGTCCTTCTGGCTTGGTCATGTTAAATCTCAGCTTCTGGACGCTCAGATCATTGGGTCATAAGTGGCACAGTACTACATGTGTGGGATAGATTGATTTGTCCCTGCAGACATGCTTTACCCAGCCTGACAAGCTGTGCTGGGCTCTCTGAGCTGGCCCTTCCCTCTTCAGAGATGTTGAGTTAATCTTGTCTGTCGTGGTGGAGCTGCTCACATCCCATCCAGGAGCAAACAACCTGACATTTAAATAAGATAACCAATTTGTGCCATTGTGAAACATCAGCACAGCTCAATTTATGCCATTTAAGAAAGGCATTTATTGTTTCCTTGAATAAGCAGCAGCAGCAGAGGTAATGCATTCTCCCTTGCTGTTTTTCGAAGGAGGTTGTAGCCCTCCTTAATGTGTGACCTTCAAGCTCCACAGAAAACCGACAAATGAAAAGCTCCTGTGAGTAATCCTGTTTGTAGTCGATATAGCTGCATTCTGCAGAGGTTGGGTATAAGTTTCTCACCTCAGAATAGCAGGTAATAAACTAAGGGTGAGTTTTTTAGCTTTTAATAAATGGATTATTCAGCATTCAAAAATCCTCCCTTAAGCCTAGACTCTGAATTACTTACACTACTGCAATAAATGTTTTTAATTTAATTGAAGAGTGGTTCTTAAAGACCTGGCTCTGGCCATGGTGGGTGCCTTTTGTCACAAAGCCAGACCTTGGTGATGCTGTTTACCTGTGAGGTTATGTGGGAGGGGGAAACCCGGTGTGCAGCGTGGGCAGCAGTGCCTGTGCCCTTTGCAAATGCTTCTCATTAATTTACCAATGAATGAGAAAGTGGGGGGAGAATGGGCATTTTTCATATCTTCCTGCTGCTTCAGTCAACTCTCCCTGTAAGAAAATCTCTTTCTTGGCAGCTTGTAGAAGTTAATAAAAAATAAGTGTCAGAAAAGTAAGTTTTATGGCAGGGGCTGCAGCTGCTCAGTCGTGGCAGGTGACCTCCAAGGGTTCAGCAGGACGTCTGCCCCCCGCTGCCCTGGGTGAGCACTTGGACAAGGCCAGGCTGCTGGGGTGATCAGCACAGATAATTAAAGAGGTTTCCAGGCCTCTTGGTGATTAAAGAGGATTTCTCTATTTGCCTGCCAGAGCATTGATTCCAAACCTTGGCCTCTCTCTGGACAAAAGGGTTAGATCTATCGCTCTATCACTTTTCATGTGTTTTTTTAATATGGGTGGGGGGGATTGTGAGATGACCTGGCCTGCTGACTCTGCAATATGAGAGTACAAAAAAACCTCTTTATTTCCTCTAGCACACAGTCATTGCAACTTTAGCATCTGCACTATCAAAGCAGCTGGGGGCAGACAGATGAATCCTAGCAGGGGACTGGGTCTCCTTGATGAGTGTAGCTGGGTGCTCCCGTGAAAACTGGGGCTGATTTGGCTGAGTTCTGAGCCTTGGAGAGCTACAATTTATTCATGTGTTGAGTATGACTGTACACCCATCCAGAGGAGAGGCTGGCTGTCCTTTGCCCACTTAGGAGCTGAGGGAGACTCCTACAGGGACATGACTCATCACTCACAGAGCTTCCAAAATCTCTGTGTCAGTCAAGTGTTGGCTGCAGCCTGGTGCACTGATCTGCCTGTAAAAGGAAGAACCAAATTCAGCCTTCCCTTTGTTTTGGAGAGACCAGGCTTCAATTGCAAGGAAATAACTTTTTCCCATTAAACCACAGATCTAAATAATTTTCATCCTTCTATTTTCATTTATATATCAGGAATACTCTTCATCTCTGACCTGATCACTAGACCAGCTATCGCTGGTGCACAGTCATAAAATATGAGCAAACCCTGAACCCTTGGCAGAAAACAGGAGTGCTGAAACAGCCTGAGCCATGAAGCAACTCCTAAAGGCTGAGGTTGCCTCATTTGTGTTCAGCATTTAAGGCTAAGCTGCAGAACATTTTGAAGAACGGTTTTCAGGATGCTTTCTTGGGGCCTCTGGAGCCAAAATGTGCTTCTGCAAAGTGGCCCAGAGCAAGATCTCTGTCTACTGCATATTTCTTGGGCCAGGAGTGATTTCAGAGTCCTTTAATGCTTGTTCTAGTTCAGTGGTTAGGAGGTAGGAGGACAGGACACAGGCCAAGAACAGGTTGGGTTATTGATCTGTGATGGGCAAGATGTGATAGATCATTTTGATCTATCCTTAAAACCAACCCAATGATCAATGAAGCAAACAAAACCAAACATGCAAAATGATGCCCATCAGCAGTGGCTAAACCAGCAGTCTCACAGCTCAGGGTGTGCTGTACCAGTTTTGCCTCAGAAAAAAAGTGATTGGTATATTTTTGTTGTTTTCAGAATGCTTGGTTTGATTAAAATCACACTGCAGCTGGGATTGTTTCACCTGTCCTGTAACAGTCAGGTCAATCTTGAAGTGAACAGCATGACTCCAGAGTGCAAAGTCACCCCATTTTGAAAAGGGACGTGAGAACAGAAAATTATCAGTTTGATTCTTGAGAGCATTGAAATCTTTTGATAGCTTAAATTTAAGCAAACACTTGCTTTACTATTCCTATAGTTCAAGGTATAAACTCCTATGTAACAAATCTTTCGACTTGCTAGGACAAAAAAAAACCCCACCACATTGCCCAAAAATTAATTTTTCCTGGAGCTGCCATTGCTGTCAGCATTTTCCACCCTGCCAACAAGAAAACAAGTATTCTCTCCTCTAGGCAAGGACAGTAAGATGCCTCAAAGTTTTTTATTAAGACTTTGAATCAAAGTAGTTTTCAAAGTTGCAGAGGGTCTTTATTTATGGAAAACTCAAATCAAGAGAAAACTCAAGTTTTTGGAGAATGAGAGAAAATATGGCAATTTGGAAAAATATCTTTCAGGTTTCAAAAGTGGTCTCTTTTTAATAAACACGAGTTAAAAAGCCACCAAAAAAAAAAAAAAAAAACGAACCCAAATCAAAAAACCCCCAAAAAACCAAACCGAACAAAACAAACCAGTACAAAGCAAGGGCTGTATTTCAAGGCCTGCCAAGGCAGATACAGCTTCAAGGCTTTGTCTTTGCTTCCTGAAGGGTTTTCCTACCTGCTCTGCCTTTTGCAGAAGCTGCTTCAATGGGCTTTGGCCAGCCCAAAAGACAGTTTGTGGAGGAAGATCAGGCTTAGGTGCTTGTACTCCCACCATGGCTCCAGAATCACCTCCCTCCTTTAAATGGAATTTCCTGGAACCGGGGAGGTCCCACCTGTGGGTGAGTTTTGAGCCTCATGCTGGCTTTTTTGGGGAAAGATTCATGGGAAAGCCAGTTTCCCCTCTTTCAGTGTCTGCTAACTTCAGGAATCCAGGCTTCCTCCTACCTCAGATGGGTGAATAGCTGGCTTTCGTTTTGTTTGTATCTCATATTGACAAGTTAAATGTGCCAGGATGGGCGAGAAGTGATAAACCCAGCACTTTCAGAAGAGGAATCGGGACCACCCTGGCAGTAAGGATATTTTAATTGTGTCACAGGCATCCAGGGGCAATCACAAAGATTGGGGCAGATCTTCTCTCTTTTTTGGGGTGAAATAGCCCAGCTTCTGTCTGTAGGATCAGCAGGGCTCTTGGGGTGCTGAGATTATGTGAATACCCCACAGTGCATTGCAATCACTGCAATGGCACCAGGAGGATGCCAGTGCTAAATAAATGTGACAACTTCCAAAGAAACAGAGGATCTGTGCCTTCATGCTGGGTATTTCTAACATGCCTGCAGTGAAATTGGTCATGGGTCCCAAGGCAAGGGGAGTATGTCATAAAGTCCCAGCCTTGTGGGCAGCAGGATTTGGCCCTAAGAGTTTGGAAGCAGTGACAAGGCTCATTAATGTCAGTGGTACTGGATCGGGGTGTGCTGAGGCACTCTCCCACTGAGGGCAGGAATACTCCCAGAGCAGCACTGCTTACAGCCATCAGTGGAGGTGCAAGTCTTCTCTGTGTTAAGATGTCAGGCCAGAAGGAAGCTCATGTTTGGTCAAAGTTCAGCCAAAATATTCTTGGTACAGGTAAAACTTAAGTAAAAATAAATTTAGGCATTACCTACTTAAAACTTGCACAAGGCAACAACCCGGTCAATATTAATCAATGGGTAGGTGTTAATTAGTGTCTTGTTTCTCAAGCCAAACACCATCAAGTTGGTAAACCACTTTTAACCTCACTTCCAGGTAAATTATGTTTGGTTGCCCTTTTACCTGCTGTGCTTTGGATATAAATGAGCAGCAGCTCCCGGCAGACTCCAGCGAAAGGTTAGAGCCGCGCACAGCATCCGCGATGAACGCTTGGGATCGTCTCCGGGCAGACAGCGCGGCAGCAAAGAACACTTGGCTTTGATTAATTGGGACAAATCCTACTTTGATGGGAGTCCGAAAGGTACAGGGGCAAAAGCAGTTGTTAATCACTGTGTCTGCAGCTCGGTGTTGTGTAGTCCGGCGTGGGAGATATTGTTGTGACATCAATATGCATCTCTGGGATGGATGAGGCGTAATCCGTGTGATGCTTAAAGATACTCAGGAGAAAATGGGAGAGTAACAAGGGGCCAGACCCTCATTTAAAATCTTTTCAGGCTGTGGATTGTCAAAATATCTCGGAAGGATTTTGGCAGCTTTGTCACTTCCCCTCCCCAGGTGCTCAGCTGTTATTTAATTATTAACGTGCGTGGCTCGGGGTTGTCTCGGCAGGTGGAAGAAAAGTCTCTGTTAAAAGTGATGGGAGTAGACTTGAAAATCTCAGCCTCATGGTTTTGTGTAGGACCTTTTGGATAGAATGAGAAGATAAAATGTCATGAAAAGCTGGATCCAAAGTCTGTCAAAGTCGGTGAAGTATTTCCATCACTTTGGTTAGCTCCAGGCTGATCCCCAAGAGTAGTGATGAAAGAGGGGAGTGGAGAGATGTGGGAGCAATCCCAGCCAGCCTCCACTCCTGTGCATCATGTTCATTGCCCAACACTGCCCTACTAATTGCAGATTTGCCTTCATGCTTTTTGCCCCACTCGGGGGACTCGCTGGCCCCTGTGTCTGCTTCAGCAATGTTACATACCCCTTCCCAAGCCACAGCCTCCAGCCAAAGGCTGCCCCTTGCCAGAGACTTCTCCTGCTGCAGTAATGCCTCTGAGGCTGTGATTTTTAATGACATTTTGATGTTATCAGGAGCAGCAGTATATGGATTCACACCAGCCAAGGAGCGTGTCTTCCTTCACTGAGGGAATGGGAAGGACTTTTTTCAGCAGAAGATGCATCTGCCTTCAGAAGTGCCAGCAAATTCTTATTAGTGCAGACAAGATCTGGGGAGAGGTTCCCTCCCTGGATGACATTTTTGGCAGTTCTCTGAATATTTTCCTCTTCTGCGATGAACATGGCATTGGAGATGTCTCGACCATCAGCATTTCAAACAGGAATCTCTCTCATTGTGATTGGCACACTTTAAAATCTTCTCATCTGTAAAACATTTTCCCCTCTAATTTTGGAAGCAAAACTGCTGAGGCAATTAAGTCCCCCCATTTGGCTTTTCTAGGAGGTTTCTGTGCTCTTTCTGTTTTATCTTAGTCTCAGCAGAAGGTGCCATATTCCAACAAACAAGGCAGAAGGAACTCGTTAGGTGTGTTTGAGCACCGGGCAATGTATTTGTTAGAAAAAACAGTTTATGCTTCTAAGGATAACAGAGGTGCATCTGTGCATTCATTCAGCAGCAGCATAAGCATGCACCTCACGTGCAGTAATGGTGGCAATTGAGCAGTAAGGGAGGGATAGCAGACCCCAGGGGAAACTCCCCCAAATTTTACATTTATGCCCTATTATTAGTCTTTTCACTTGCCAGCTTTTTTTTTTCCACACTGATGTGGCAAGGGTAAAAAAAAAATCCCCAACAAACCAACTGACGAGAACACTGCAAAATTTCCTGCTCTTCCTTTAATTTCAAAACAATATCCTCATTGTGTTTACATCTGTACTTAGTGAAATATATTGCCAGTTTTCCAGTATTCCCTGCCAGTCTGTTACTAATCCCCCTTCTAGTGTTTTCCCAATGACAGATGGTTACCATTGACAAAGTTTCTAGAAATTAGCTGGGATGCTCAGAAGTGCTTATTGGCAGGGTGGGTACAGGGACATTAGGATTAAATTGGTTTCAGTGTGGCACAAACACAGAGCTGGGTGAGCTGAACTCCTTTTTTTTGGCCACTTTTGCCTGCGATAGATAAGGCTGCTTTCCTTACTGTTGGGACCACCTCTAAATTACTGTGGATTGATTATATGCAAACTTGGTGAAGTCTTTAACACTCACTTTCCCTTGAAATAGTAATATTTTTGCTTTTAGTTTTGGTAAGAAAACAGAAAAAATTGCATTTTGGCTCAATCTCAAGTTGTTGTTTTTTTTTTTTGTTTTTTTTTTTAAGCTCATAAAAAGAGTCTCTTACTGCTCCAGTTCTCATATCTGCTGTGCCAAGATTTTTTAGAATTTATATTGTTGGAAAAAATACCAAGTTTAAAATTTTTTTTTATATAACCTTGGTCAGGGGTTTTGTTTGTCTTTGCCCCTGGGCAAAAGGAATTTTAAGTTTCCTTTCAAAGGACTGTTTTCTCATGCAAGGCTGATGAGCTTAACATCTCAACAGACTGAGAGTAGCACAGAAGATACACAAAAGATAACAACCATCAGCTCCAAACATCACCCCTGGCATGGTCAGAGACACCGGTCAGGGAAAAGAGAGATGGGAAAACCAAGAATGAGAACCTAATTAACATCGAAGACCAATAACCAAATACTAAGAACTGTGTAACTTGGGACCAATGAACATTGAACCAACAAGTTTCTGTGGGTTTTGACTCTGTAAGTATGTGAAAAATCTGGTAAAATTCATGTGTCATTTAATGATTTTCTCTGCACAACCCAGGCTATGTGTGGGTGAAATGATTTATGTTGCACATCCTGGATGGAATAAAGTAATGCCTTGATTCTCTAACACAAAAAATGTTGTTGGAGAGTTTTTGCTTTTCCCATCGTTTCGGTGACAATATGAACTTTCTTTTTTCCTCAAATTTCACTTGATTGTGATTACAAATACTTTTGAAACCCGAACTCTAATGTCTAATCCCTAGCTCCCTGAAAATATCCCTTTGTTTTCATAATAATGTGGGATTTTGATGTTCTTTTGGAGGTTCCCTGCATTTCTGCTCTTTACTATGGGGTCAGTTTAGAATTTCTTTTCCTCTGACCATTTTGAAAGCTGGATGTTCCTCTCATCTTTGGACTTCTCTACTTTGCATCCAGGTACTGATCATATCACCTGCCAGGTAACTCTCCCAGCAACCCTCAAAGGACAGATGGGATGGCTCAGACCAGTATTTACATATTTGACTTATTCCAGTGTACCTGAAATGCTGCTGCCAGGACAAACTCTCTTCTGCTGCATCAAGAACATGAGGGAAGAAAAGTGTCTGAGCTCCTTTCAGCTATATGCACTTAATCTGCGCTTTTGATGGAGAAGAACTTTGTATTCTTTGATTTGCAGTCTTTTTTTCCCCTTGACAGCTACTGCAATAACTTGGGTGGTTCTCTTTCAGACTGCTCATTCCTCCTGATTTTAGAGAGAATTGTAATGCTCAAGCTTGCTGAGAATTACTCAGTAAGGGATTTTACATGTTCACCTAATTCAGAAAAAATAACTGTGGGTATAAACGGTTTTGACTGTGGGTAAACGGTTTTGACCTCACAGAGGTCAAACAGAGTTGAGTTTATTTACACCAGCTGAGCACCTGACTGAGCCTATCCAAACTTGACAGTGATCTCTTCCTTTCTCAGCTGTGATTAAAATATTTTCTGTCTTAACCAACCTTAAAGGCCTTAGAGGCCTGCTCTCTGCTCCATGCCTCAATGTGTCAGCTGGGCTAACATTGCATTAGTTGTTTGTCATGCAAGACAGACAAGGAGTTTGGGTTTCTTTCGATTTAACAAGACTTTTGCTGATTAACAGCATCAGTGTTTTCAAATACTGCCAGCTACCATAGTCTTGTTTGAAAAAGGTTGAGTATTTGGAAACTAAATGGCAGAAATATGAACAGAGCAGTACATACAGGTCTGAAAACAGATTAAGAATTAAAGCCTTTGAAACAGTACATGAGTTTTCCTCCTTAATGTGAAAATGATGGCTATCATCTGGTTTGTAAATTCATATCAGATGAACATCTTGGAATAGTTAGAGCTATACAGCAGAAGATGTACAGCTGAATAGAAGGGAAAAACTACAACTACCCTCTAAAGATAAGGGAAGGGACTCACAAATACTTCATTAGATAGGGAAGGGATCCACAAATACTTCATTAGATAGGGAAGGGATCCACAGATACTTCATTAGACAGGCTGTGGTACTTGATGTTAGCTAGGGAGCAAGCCCTTCTACATTGCAGAAGGAGTTTCTCCTCTCCAAATGTGGGCACCACAATATAAGAAAGATATTAAACTGGTCAGAGTATCCAAAGGAGGGCAGCAAGGATGGTGAAGGCCCTTGAGGGGAAGCCATATGAGGAGCAGCTGAGGTCACTTGGTCTGTTCAGCCTGAAGAGGGGGAGGCTGAGGGGAGATCTCATCACAGTCTACAAGAGAGCATTGCGAGGGAAAGAGGAGGGGCAGACACTGATCTCTGCTTTGTGGTGACCAGTGACAGGACCTGAGGGAATGACATGAAACTGTGTCAGAGGGGCTTAGGCTGGGTATTAGGAAAAGGCTCTTCTCCCAGAGGGTGCCTGGGTTCTGGAAGCACCAAGCCTGTCAGAGCTCAAGAAGCACTTGGATAATGCTCTCAGGCACATGGTATGATCCTTGGGGTGGTCCTGTGCAGGGCCAGCAGCTGGACTTCGATGAGCCCTGTGAGTCTCTTCCAACTCAGGATATTCTATGATTCTACGAAATATGTCTCTTTAAAGTAATTTGGGTGAGAGCTCTACACAACTCACTTCTGTGCTTATACTTCAACAAAATTTTAGCTGTCTGACTTTGCATCTCTGTTGCCAGAACCCATTTCATCACTTCACATTAAGTGAAGGAATCAGGATCCTTGAGAGCTTAATGGCACAGAGAAGAAGGATGGCTTGGGACTACATCCATCATAACAGGGCAAGCAGCAATAATTAGGGTTAAACTGCAGAAGTGTCAAGGTGGGAGAAAGCTGGAACCAGAGGTGTTGATGAAATGCTGTTGTCGGCAGTTTTACAATGCCTTTGTGGCATGTGATTGAAAATTACTGTGCTTTCTAATAATCAGTGCAGCTCGATTTAAAATGCCTTGTTTAAATAACCATTTTGGAAAGAGTCCCTACTGTTTTCTGCACTAGTAAACTTCAGGATTCCTAGCCTTAGGCATGCTTTTCCTGGCTGCTCAGGCATTTGAGGAAGGACTCACCCTTGCTGCCTTCCTCCCAGGCTGCTGGGCAGAGCACACAACCCACCATCAAGCCCAAGAGTACACTCACCAGGAGCTAAGCAATGTTTTAGCGAGCTGGGCAAAATAAAAGAAATTATCAAAATAGGGCTGAATTATCAGCAGGAACAAATCCATGTATTTCCCCAGTTATCAACAGAGCGATGTTGATTTATACCAGCTGCAGATGTGACCTAGGTCACAACTCTCTGCTTCATCTCCCGTGCTGGGTGATGCTTGGAGGCTTTTGCTGAAGTCTCATAGCTCAGGACTCCTCACTGAGCTGGGCCCCACATGTTTACTGAGGACTGTACATTTTACCCTCACATGCTCACTGTGCTGAGCCTGTCCCACAGGGTCACAGCACGTCTCCCCCCAGCAGGTCACAACTGACATGCTGGCCAGTAATGGGAAGTGGCACTGTGCATCCGGGAGCAACAAAAAGAAAATGTTGAAAAAGTGACTTTTTTCACATTTCCCAGTCTATGATGTGTAAAGTCAGAGTGTGCCAGAACACTGTGTCCAGAGAAGAGCTTCTTCTGCCCTCTTCATGGTAGATTGCACTGGGGGACTCAAAAAGGCTTCTAAAGCAAACAAACTGGGAGCAGGGGAATTCCTCACTCTTAATCTTACTGTTTTGAAGTAAAAACACAAGAGAAGCAAAGGGTGTTCTTCCTTCTCTCATCTACCCCTCAACCACCGCCAGATCCATTTATAGTCTTGTGCAGCTCCTTCAGTCTGGTTGAAATAAGTGGATTTTCAGAGACAGGGTATTTCCCTTCCCTGCAGCATTGCTGTAGGAGTCTGTCCCTGCTTGTTACTGGAGAAATTTTATAACCCTGCAAGTTGAGTCAACAGTCTTTACCCAAGTGTGGAAAAAAACACCCTTGTTCTTTTAGCCCTGGGATCCTCATCTCTCAGCCCTGGGTAATTTGGATTAGTTGTTACTCATGCAAACAGTGCCACTTTAGTTTAGTTTGATCTCATTTCCTCCCAGAAAACAGTTTGAGGGCCTCAGAAGTGTGCTGAGCGCCTTCTACTCCCAACGAGCTCCTTCTATCTGTAAAGTCAAACATCTCCTTTAAAATCAGAGCAAAAGCAGAGTCCCAGTGTTCATGTGAGCCACAGTTATTATGGCAAAAGCCTTCTAGAAATACCCTTTCAGATGCTGAGCAGAAGTAAAACTATCAAGGTCACCTCTGGTTTGATCTTGGCATGTGCTGCACATTCCTCATTTCTCTAAACTCTGGCAAGGGCATTAGCATCCCTTTAGAGGTGTGCTGTTGCTTGGAACAGTAAGCAGCTCTTCCAAAACCTGGCTGTGGGCTTGTCCCTGCCAGGTGAAGTTAATTGTGCTAAGGAAAACTTATTTTATCTCTTAAGCCTTGTCTGAGCAGACTTCAGGCAACAGCACTCGGTGGCTCAAGGACCTCAGTGGGCTCCTGCGGTCCCAGCACAGGTTAGGAGTGGAGTCACTGGGAGAGAGCTGGCACATTAATTACATTAATTAATAAGGCACAAATGTGGTGGTTTATTAAGAAATAAAATGCTTTCTCTGCTTTCAGAAAACCTTGAACTGAGGTAAGACACCTTCCTAGAAAACAAGCTGTATTTTCAAAATGATGTAGAAATCCCTGGGGGAGTTTTTCTGCCCTGCACCATGCAGAAGATCAGCTGGGGTTATTACAGTGATCCTGCTGGCCTCAACATCTGTGAAAGTTTGCTGCAGCTCCTTTGAATAGTTACTCTGCTTAGTAGGAGGTGACTTTTTTTTTTTCCTGTTGGCATGTTATCAGAAGAGATCAGACTAATTGTGTATTTATCTAGAATTACAGTTATGAATCTGCTCTAATAAGGCAGTAATTCATATCTTGAGTGATTTATGGCCTAGGCCTGAAAGCCCTCTGAATCCTTTGACTCCAGTGGGATTTCCTAAGGCAAGGTCATTGCAGAATTGTGCTTCCTTTTGCTGCTGATACCCTGATGGTGTGCAACCAGCACCTTCCCAGCGCCACTTATTTGTTAGCATTTATACAAAACATCACAAGCAGACCCAGAATAAATGCAATTTATATACTATTTTCTTATTCACCTCGTTTAACAGCTCCCAAGGTCCTCTCCTGCTGTCCTCTGCTGGGGTACTTAGGTGATTTGGGAAGAGTTTTAGGAGGCAATTCTTCTTCACCCTGGAACTTCTGTGGTTAAAATTCATTTAGTTCCAACAAAGGAGAGAAAAAAAGAGTGTTTATAGTCCCTGTGAAGTAATTTTAACCTAAGACTCAAAAGACAAAGTCTGCTGTTGAATAGCAATGTTTATTTAGCATTTTAGCATTTAAATCTTTCTCTGGATGTGTCTTTCCTTTTGAACTGGAAGCATAAGTTTCACTGTTTGCCTGCAAAACTCTTTTTTTTTCATCTCACACTGAATCCCCTGAAAATCCTCAAATATTCTTGTAAATCTCAAAGATACTAAGGAGTTATCCCCCCTTCCTCCCCATTTAGACCTTTGAAGACTGGTGTGACTAGAATGATTTTGGAGTTATAGTTCAGAGTCGGAATAAAAAATGAAGGGAAGCATTTTGCAATACCGTAGCTTGTACAATAACTAATTACTTATAGATTTTAGGTCACATTTGAAAAAGACAAATACTGAAATAAATGGATAATCACTTGGAGCTACCATTAAGAGTTTGTTTAAGCACTTTGGGTTAAAATCAGCTCGGTGTCACAGCAGTCACTGCCTGCATCAGTGCATGGTTGTGCCAGTGCCTGTGAGAGCCAAACTGGCTCCTTTGCAGGATCAGAAACACTTGGAGCCTGGGCTTGTGCACTGCACTGGGTGCTTGGCTGGGCCTTTGCTGGACCATGCTGGTGGGAAGAGTTAACCAAGAAAAACCTGACCAGTTCTGACACCAAGTGAGACAGAAAAAAAGGTCTTGTGGTTTTGAGGCCAGATGCTGCCCTCCACTGTGATGTTTAACAGAAAAAATGAGGAAATGTGCTGGCAGATTTGTGATGATCTGATCTAAAACATCAGAAGACTTCAGAAGAGAGGGATGAAAATACAATTAGTGACCTATATATGTTGTGATGAGTTTAAGCTTTAGATGTAGCCTGCATGTGTATTAAAATTACCTGTCTGTCATATGAATGTAATGCAGAAAACAAATTCCTTTATTGCATATTTTAATACAATGTCTTAAACTCATTAATTGCCTTTTTTTACCTTTGCAGCTGGAATCATCAATAATTTTGCTAAGGAGGTGTGTTGTGATGCATTCAGCATAAACTTCAGGCTTTGGAACCCTGGAGAACTGGCTTTTAGCTGGTAAACGTTTTGCTCTTCAGCTTCTCTCCCTTCCCGTGGGGCATGAGATGGGAAACATCACTTCAGTTGCTTCCCTGTGAATTTTGGAAAATCCTTCCAGCCACACACATATCCCACAGTGCCTGGTTGTTCCCCATTCCTTCAGAGACGACAGAAGGCTCAGTTTTCTCCCTAAAAGGAGATAACTCTCAGATTGGCACCAGATAGCCTCTATGAAATGTTCATCTTCTTGGAAAGGTAGTGTCAGATACATTGGAAATCCTGTTCTAGAGCTCCAGAAAAGATTTGTGTCCTCCAGGGTCTTTGCTAACTTACCTCATAAATACATGTGAGCCAGCAAGATGGGACAAAACCACCCAAAAGACCCCAATTCATCCCAAACATCTTCAGATCACGAGGAACAGTCAAGGACAGGGGTGGGAGCATCTGGAAATAACATCATTCCTAAGGGAAAGTGTTCCATTTTAATTAATTGTATCCCTTTTATCCATGACAGTGTAATTGCATTTTGCTTAACTAAGTCTTTTTAATTGGTGCTGGGCATGAATGATAAGCAAAGCTGTACCACTCCTTGTTAGCTGTCACAGGCAGCTCTTTCAGGGCAGTGCAGGATGGCTGGGAGACTTTGAAGCTGGGGTGGAACAGCTGGAGCTGGGCATTTGGGAGGGAGGGGGTGTGGCCCCACAAACCAACCTACAAATCTCAGGGCCACCCTTTCTGTAGATGCAAAAGGATTTTTTGTGGCTCACCAACCATCCCATGGTGACTTGTGGCACTCTTCCTGTCCCAGTGAAGGACCTTCTCTTAGACTGGAGAGTGAACATGTGGGGCACGAGTGCCCTCCAAACCTGCTGCACAGGAATCCCAGTGCTGAGCTTCAGGCTCCAAATGCCATTGCTGGCACTTGTATCCTGCCCCCACAGGGGTGAGGCTGGGGATGAGCTGTGCAGCTGTCCCTCCTCTGTCCCTCCAAGGGGACATCTCTGCCATGCTAGCAAAATCTGAGGGTTTGCCTTAAAGATTGTGTTTCTAGCAATTAAGGAGTGGGCAGCAAGACCTGTACAAGTGTCACAGCTGCCCAGCAGTGTCTCACAAACCATCAGGTACAAGGGGCTACATCACAGAGACCTAAAACCATCTGCTCTTATTTTGCAGAATCCCTTTCTTGGATGACTGGTTTACCCTTGCTGCAGTTACTGAGGACTGAAAGCACCACAGCCTGCCTCATTCCCTCAAACCAAGCACCCCACTCTCAGGTTTTTGTCTCACTGTGTGTGCTGTCAGCTGTTCCACAGGACAAAACACATTTTAGTCCTTTCCTATGACACAGGTGGGACATCACAGGCACCCTCTGGATGCATCTCCAGGCCTTTGTGGCTGCCACTGCCCTCCCACTCCTGGGATCATAGAATCGTGGAATGATTTGACTTGGAAAAGACCTTAAAGGTAATGTAATTTCAAATCCCTGGGCAGGGACAACTTTTACTAGACCAGGATGTTCAAAGCCCCATCTAATATGGGCCTTGAACACTTTCAGGAATGGGGCATCCACGGCTGTTGTGGGCAACCTGTGCCAGTGGCTCACTACCCTCACAGTAAAGAATTTTTCCCTGACAGATAATCTGTGCCTGATCTCTTTAAGGCTAGTCCCCCTTGTCCTATCACTACAAGCCCTTGACAAAAATCCCTCTCCAGCTCTCCTGCAGGTATTTGGAAGGTGCTCTAAGAGCTCTCTCTTCTCCAGACTGACAGCCCCGACCCTTTCAGCCTGTCTTGCGAGGAGAGGTGCTCCAGCCCTCTGAGCATCTTCGCAGCCCCTTCTGGCCTCGCTCCTGCAGGTCGACACCGCTCCTGTGCCGGGGTCTGAGCTGCTCCAGGCGGGGTCTCAGGGGAGCGGAGCAGAGAGGGATGCTCGGGATCCCCCGTTCTCCGCGGCAGAAGGCAGCGGGGACGCGGGGCAGGGACAGGGGCAGCCTCGGGCCGATGCCGCGGGTCTCCCGCAGCGGCTTCGCGGAGCGGCGGCGGCCCTTGAGCTCCCCTTAGTGCCGGGAAGGAGCATCTGGGACGAGCGGCTCCGCGGCGGGGATGGGCAGGGTGCCGGGAGCTGCTGGTGGGTCCTGGCGGCTCAGCCCGCAGGTCCCGCCGCGTCCCGTCAGGATGGGTCCAGCGCTTCTTGCAGGGAAACCTTTATTTGTCCAACGTAAATTGCATCAATCGCATGGGATCCAGGAAAGCCCAGTTCAGTATTTTCTCCCTAGTATCTACAGGTGTGTGTGTATAATTTTATTTATCTATTCGAGCATTTATTTATTTATTTATTTATTTAGATATTTAGATATTTATTTATGTATTTATATTTAACACCAATTGATAGCTTATTCATGCTTTGCTGTGTTTTTTATTTGTCATCGTTTTGCTTTACTGGAGCATCTAATTTCTAAAGGCATGAAAAGCTTGGCTTTATACATCAGATAAGTAAGGGGTATTGCTTCTGGAGACAGCTTAGGAAACGCTGACAGAGAAGGCAAAGGACTTAGCTAAGGTCAAAAACAAGTGCTGTGCTAAACCAGTGTAGTATGGCACCTAGATCCCAGGCACTTATTTTTGCACTTTAATGTGTGGCCAGCATAATTTCTGAACAAAATTTCTATTTGCATGCCAGAGAGATCATCTGATGATTTCTGAGCATCTGCTGTCTTGGGTGTATGCACTTTTCTGGGGTTTTAAGCTCAGGTTCACAGCTGTAGCATGGTGAAGATGGACTATCCATCTCAGCTGCAGTAAGTGCAGGTTTCTGCACACTGATCCTATTCTCTTACTGCACTAAGCTAACGTGGACCATCCTCCCTGTGGACTTAGAGGTCACACATGTGTGAGCTCCTGCAGATGAGCTGATGTCAGGTAGCTGGAAAAGCTGTGAACTGGCTCACATGCCTGAGCTCCAATTGTTTTGTGACAGCTGGGATGTTTCAGGTTACCTGTGGGTCTTGCAACTGTTATTGATTTGCGAAAATTCAACTTTCTTTGTCGATATTTCTATGACCTGGTAAAGAGGCACAGAAGCACAGCCTGATGAAATTGGGTTTGCATCATGAAGAAGAGCTCCACGGAGAGCAGAGGCAGCAGCAGCTCCCAGGACAGACTCGGTGTCCCATCAAGCACACTCCACCCCGACATCCTCGCTGTGGCTGCAGTTATTGTCACCCCAGACGCGCTTGCTACAGTCCGTAATTGAAATTTCACTCCCTGTGCAACTTACGTCATCAAGCCAAATTTGTCCAGTACCTTTGGAAGATTAAACAAACAAACAAACACACAAAAAACTGTTGGATAGGATGGGAGAAAGAGGAATATGCCTTTTTCCCTTAAGAGAGCCCTGTGGACAGTGGGCGAGTGTTGGGTTGCGTGGTTGGCTTGTTGGAAATCAAGCGTTTGGGCACAGTTCAAGCAGCACTTGACACGCAGCTGCCTCATCCCAAGAGGAACGAGGAGGTCACTGGCTGCTGGGGTAGGAAGGTGACCTTGCTGTGGTGCTTTCTGTGTGTGTAACCACCCGTGCCAGGCCTGGAGGGTGTGAGCTGTTGTGGACTCACCTGGTGGGGCTGTGAAGAAGGCGACGGCTCGGCTGAACCCCAGCATTCGGCAGACGACGGTGGTCTCTTGGGTGGACCAGCCATCGTCACAGATTGTCCCCCAGGACCCTCTGTAGAAGATTTCCACACGGCCCCGCTTGTTTCCTCCCACGATTCGTACATAGTTACCAGGGCCCACTGAGAATTCAGAGAAGAAAATAATTCTATGGGTCATACAGGCATGAGGAAAAAGACACTGACAGACAGAAGCAGTGACCACCAAACCGGAGGGATGTTCCCATCTCCAGGATGGGACCAGAGGTTACTGGTAGCTCAAATCCAAACAATTCAAGAGCCCCTTGCATTTGGAGACACCAGGCTGCAGCTCAGAGCACAGACTCCTTGGCTCTGTTAGCTGTGCTGTGGGTTAACCAGCGTGAGCAGAGGGGTATTTTAGTCCTGATCTCAGGTAGCTCTGATACCAGAAGGCAAGTGAGAGAAGAAGTAAAATCCAGTACCTTCTCCTTTTTCACCTTTGCTGCCTTTCAGTCCTGGGGAACCTGTTTCAAATTAGAAAAGCAAACATTTGACAATTGCTTGTGAAAAAATTGGGTTATTATCTAGTTCTGAACACTTGTGTGAGTTAGAGATGTCCACACTCCTCCTCTTGTAGAAAATGAACACCCTGAAGTGACCAAGGGTACGTAAAAGAAACATGGCATGAAAAGTAGGATAACATACAGCAAAATATTCCCAAAGTGCAATCCAAGAGAAGGGCCACTTTCAAAATCCCATATATTCGTTCACTTGTGGGAAGTGTATCTCATTCCCACTGTTAGCTGTAAAATGACATCTCTGATAGACTTTGGGATCTCCAGAAGCAGGCATGGAATCTCCCAAAGTACTTGCAGGAAGACCTACATTCTGGGATTTGATCTCCATGGAAAGCAGAAAGGTGCTCTCAGCAGTCCTCCACATTTCTGTGGACCATCTTGGTCTTGAGGGTAGGGGTGTTTGAGAAAACCCAGTGAGCTCTTGCCCCCAAAGCTACCTCCAGAAAGCATTCATTGCTGTCTCCTTCTGGGGACCAGGAGATGACATGCACCCAGAGCATGGAGCCAGCCCAGTTACACTTCTTCCATCCTCCAAATGCAAAGCTCCAGAGGAGGAGTGCATGGAGGAGCCCCACACAGAATCTAGTTTATTTTATATCTGAGGATTCTTGTACTATTTTGTGTGAACAATTAAAAGAAAAAAAGCATCTGGAGCACTGTTTGCTTCCCATGGGCTGTTGTAACAACGGTTTGGTTTTTTCTTTTCTTTTCTTTTTTTTTTTTTTACTACAGGTCTTATGGTTTTTTGAAACATTCTGTGATTGGAAGGGAGGGGGGTTAAGGATGGAGAGTAGCTGTAGTGTTGGCCATTTTGAACAACTTTTGTGTCCTGCAGTTAGCAAGATGTAGTTAAATAGCCTCACTGTTAGGTGTTTCCAATAGCTTCATTATTGCATGTCCCTGAATGCTGTGTTTACATGGGACTTATCCCAGGCACAGGGTGTCTCTGATGTGTCTGAACAAAGCAAAGAGGAACGTGGGTTGTTCCCAGTTTTCTGTAAAATCAGGGATTTGAGAAAACTTAATGCATCTGTGTACTTGCATGTCTTTTAACACACCTCCCAGGGTGTACAACTGACACCCTGCACATTCCTTTGCTAGGAAGGATGATCTGTCTGTTGGGTTCCTGCAAGTCACCTCTGAAAACACACCCCAGAGCAGCTTATGTTGATCTGTGATCTACAATCCCAAGCCCAAATGTGCCATCAGCTCCACAGCGCCTGTGGCAAAGAGCCTTACCAGAAAATCCAATCTCTCCCTTGGCTCCTTTTAGTCCCGGTTCTCCTTTCAGACCCTTAGTGCCATAATCCCCCTTGCTTCCTTTTTGACCAACTGGGCCTGGGGTGCCTGGGTGGAAAGAAAAAAGCCATTGCCTTTGTCCCTTCCCAGGGAGAGGACATGACAAACATTTCACATTGATGCAGAACAGTGGAATGTGGCACCTAAAGTTCTTTGTATCATTGTATCAGAGTAAATAATGCTATAAGAGTTTACCTGTTGGGCCCTGGTCTCCCTTTGCTCCCTTTTGCCCTGGAGGTCCTAAAATCATAACAAACAAGCAAAGAAACATTTATGAGACTGATGTTTATACATTTATAAAAGCTTATGCAAATTAGTATTTACAATTGATTTTAACTCATCTAGTTTTGGTGTCTACATTATAAGCATCTATTTCTGAATCAGGTGTCTTATTTCACATCATACTCAATGCAGACCATGTCAAGCAAGAAAATACAGGCAGTGGAAAAAATATCTTCTCCTGAAGTTCATCTTAAACTGCTTCTTTGTTTGTGCATTTTCTATTTATACAAAAATTCAGGCACCATCATCCCTCACACATATTAGAGATGGCAGAAACAACCCTCTGGTGAGCAGTCAGCCCCCAGCAACCTGGCAGAGCCCCAGGAGTGCCATGGCATCCTGGGATGCATTGGGGGTCCAAGAAGAAAACTCAAGAGGTCTCCTCTTGGTGGTGTAGTTCCCTTTCTGGTGTCTGCATGATGTTTGTTGACCCAAAACCTGTTTTATTCTCCTTTACCTGCAATTCCTCGTTCTCCCTGTACACCTTTGAGTCCAGCAATGCCTTGTGCTCCTGAAATCAAAAAGAAATCAGTAAGGGTGAACCCATCACACAAAGTGAGGCCAGAGTAGGAGGTCAATGACATATAGGTTTGAGCAGTGCTGTACCTGGGCTACCTTTGGGACCCTGGTCCCCCTTCTCCCCTTTCTGACCAGGTCTGCCTTCAGGGCCAGGACTTCCAGGAGGTCCAAGTTGTCCAGTTGCACCTTGAGGTTGAGTGAAAGCAGCACAATATGACATGCCACACAACACATGGAGGAGATAAAAAGACAGACAGCTCAATCACCAGCCCTTGCACACTGAGCTGAGCCTATGAAGGCAAAAAAAACCACTGGCTGTCTCCAAATCGCAATCCTGGCAGTGCTAATCTTAGCAATGCACTCAGGGATGATCTGGAGTGAAAGGCTGCATGGAACCAGGTCCTGGCTGACTGCCAGCCTTGAAATGCACAAGTTCTTCCCAAAAGAGCAGTCAGTTTCTGTCCTTGTGTGTGCACAGGTGCCAGGAAGGAGGCCATGGCCCTTCTTTCCCTCCCAGCCTCCTGCACAGTGAGTGGGGCCCACAAGAGAAGCCAAGGCTGCTGGATGAGTTTGGATGACATTGAAATGTTGGCATGGTTTCTTCATCTAATCATCATCTTCTCTTACCCATGCTGGGATTTAGACCAGCTGCAGCTTTCCTTGCCATGAAACACCACATTAGAAAGATCAGTCATGCCTGTACAAGAAATTGCACCTTCTCTACAGCTTACCTGCCTCTCCTTTCGGCCCAGGAGGTCCAGGCTTCCCCGGGCTCCCTGTAACGACACCCTGGCATCAGTGCAGACCAGGCTCAGCCCAGCCCCTCTGTGGGGCAGCCCTGCACCCTGTCCCACTGTGTCCTCTGCACTTACCCTGGTACCCTGGCACTCCTGGGAATCCCTGCTCTCCCTTAGGACCCATGGGTCCCTGGAGCCCGGCGTCTCCCTTCTTGCCCATGTCACCTTTCTGTCCTTGGGCACCTGTCAAACAGCACAGCACACACGTGTAAATTCAAAAAAACAGATTTGTTGTCTCTGCAGCCTGTGGAGCACTTCTGTCTGGCCACACCAGCAGCAAGGTTTGGTCTCACACCTGCATTTGCCATTTGGTGACATTGTCACCATAAAGCTGGAGGAGGACAGAGCTGGCCTGTCTGATCCACCTCTGGCTCTGTCAGCCTCCCTGGCCAGATGTTTGTCTGGCCTGCTGTTAAAGGCTTGCAGTGGTGCCATGACAACTCTCCAATCTGTTCCCCAAACTATCCCTCCTACTGGAATGTTTTCTCCTCTAGTTAAATGCCCCTAACTGCAGTCTGAATTCTTCCCTTCTGCTAGACAGTGGAGATACAGGGCAGCCCATTCCACTCCTGTTCTTCCAGAGAGTTCTGTCATCTCCCCTTAACCTTCTCCTCTCTGAAGAGGTGATCAGCATGCTCCAAAAGAGCTGAATTACTTGAAAGTGCCTCATTTGAAGACTTCTCCTTAATCTTTCTGCTCCAGAATTGTCCCAAAGTCCTTGCCTTTTGGTATTCCTCCTACAATCACTCTTCTCTTCTGGAGCACCTTGTGCTAATGAGAGCATTGGGGCATGCAGGGTCTGATGGAAGATCTGAGGAAGCTCTTATCAACCTGTCCAACTATCCTCCCTGCTCTGCACCACACACATCACCTGCTTTCTTTTCCTCTCCTGCTTTCAGCCCAAGTGAGACCACTGAGTAACAGCTATCCATAATGCATGCTGCATGGGAGAAACACATTGCATAACTCTTCTACTCCAGGTGTACAAAGCCAGGCTTATGTAAGATGCTCATAGAGCTCTCAGAAAGAGGTTCCACTAAAATGAGGATTAACATCCACATGCTTGTGCATATAAATTATATTGTATTATTTTGTACCATAGAAATCCTACTGCAAACATCACTGCTTTAATCTAGGATAGGCTGATAATTGAATATCTGTGGCTTTCATTAGATGAAGGTCACTCTGTAAAGAGACTTCTGTGGTGCAGAATCAACATTTTGCATGGCCTCTTCCCCCAGCCCTCCTTTGGGAAATTTGCTGAAGCATGACATGAAATTAAACCCCTTCAGATCAGGTCAAGTGTCCTGTTTATCCAGCCCCTCACTGACTGGCAAACCACACTCAGGGCTGCTTGGATTTCTATGAATACTGACCTATGAAAACTTCTTCTGGTGTTTTATGTAGAATGAGTTTAAAAAGAAACATATGTGAGAACATTAAAAGTGTTAAGATACTGAAGAAGCCTTACCTGCAAGCCCCATCTCTCCTTTTTCTCCTTTCACTCCTGGACCACCACTTGGGCCAGCAGGACCAGGAGCTCCTTTGCTCCCCTTCTCCCCCTGCATGCCTGCAAGGACAACACCATTTTTCTGATGCTTCCTGGGGTGCCATGTGTAGTCAGTGCCAGCAGTAGGACACCCACCACAGTTGTGAGCATGAGCCAAACTCTGTGCACTTGGAAATGGTCATGGTGACAGTGGGAAATTGGCCCACTGTGACTGTTGCACACTGACTTTTAAAATAAGATTTTTTTTCCGGCTAAGTTTTGCTTTTGCTCACATTAGCTTTACATAGGCTTATTTCCTTCAGCTCCAATGACATTCTTACTCACTTACATCTTGGCTGAGGACAAGATTGCTCATAAAATCATCCATAAAGCCACTTTATGTTCATCCACAGAAGTAATTCAGGTGTCAAAAAAGCCTTACCTTGGTCTCCCTTTGTCCCTGGTGGTCCCCGTAACCCTGGGATGTAAAATACATATATCAGCTGACACACATCATCTATTCACAGTAATGGCTAAGAAGAAGAGACAAATTTTTTAATCATCCTTTGCTCACACAATTTTGGTCACCAGTGAGGCCAATCTTCAGCTGGCAGGGACCAGAACAACCACTTGAGTAAAGTCCTTGGAGCTCAGCTGAGTGCTCAGCTGGGCAGGGGCCAGCTTGTCTTCCTGCCAAGCCCAGCTCATGGGGACCATTGGGGAGACCTTTCATGAAAATGCACTGAACAATTGGGCTCTGATGTGTAATAACACTGCTTGGCAGGAGGTGCTGCTTCAATGTCTTAAGTGCAGCCAGGAACGTATGAAAACACAATTTTTAATTTTTTTTTTTTTCCTTCAGAAAACCTCATCAGTGTAGCCAAGAAGTAGGGATGGATGACTTACAGAACTGACCTAACAAGGGTTGCATCTTAGATCATCATCAGAGGATCATAGAAACTGTTGTCTGGTCCAACCTCTGCTCAAAGTGGAGCCAGCGTTAGATCAGGACCTGCTGCGTCCTCACAGTCTGGAGATATTGACCTCCTGTGGCAGGGGCAGTTCTGCCCAAACCCCCAGGTACCCAGGGCAGCAGCTTGTGCATGGCTGTGGAGGGCAGAAGTTGCACCCAGCTTATTCCTGAATCTGTGACAATGTTTTCCTAGGGACAGGGTGGGCATCGACCTCAGTGGGAGCACCTGGGCTAGCCAAGGCTCCTGGAGGATCAGTGAAAAGCCTCACAGGCTTCACACCTGCTTTTTACTGCAGGTCTCCTCATGACCAGGGCGTTGGGTGTCTGCACACTGGGTAGGGTCTAGGTCTGGAGACTGAAATCCCAAATCCTCTCTTAAGGTCTCTTAGGTGAAAGAAAGAAGAAGAGGAAAAGAGGAGAAGCTGTGGCTCATTTACCAACATACCTGGTAGACCAGGATCCCCTTTGCGTCCAGGAGGCCCTGAAATAAATATTTAATGGGTATTTTTCAGTAGTCAGCAGTTGGTGAGGAACACAGCAGGATGGGATTGAGGTGTGGGCTGGAGACACAACCCTTTTGGGGGGCACCTAGAGTCCAAATCTACAAGTCACAGGAGGGAAGAGGAGCTCAGAGCTGCATGTGCAGCTGCAAGGGGATCTGGGGGTTTGCACAGGGCAGTGCTCCAGTTCCTATAGGTGCCCCCTGGTCTGGAGTTGACTCCCATCCTGGGCATGGGGGCATAACTAACTGACAGGAAGATTAAATCTTGCCCTAGTTATTGCATCATCTAAACTGGCTTTTCAGCCCTGCTAGTGGTGCAGAGGGGCCAGGTCTCCCCACTGCAGAGCCAGCATGGACAGCCATACCTGCAACTACGGTGATGTTCTTCATCCTCATCATCAGGTTTGCATTGTTGCTTTTAATTATGGTGATTTCCTCTTCTAAGCTTCTCCTCCAGTTTTCTTCTTGTCTCATGAGAAAGTCCTTCCAAGTAGAGCTTCTTGACAAGGCCAGATTGTTGGCAGAGTAGCTCTGCAGAATCTCTTCTGTATAGGAGGTATTTTGCTCTTGAAGTTTCAATATCTCTCTCTGCATCTTAAATACTGAGGAAACAAAAAGCCCATGCAATGAATATTCGCTGACCGATCTGGCTGGGAAATGGTTTCTTGGCAGAGCAGTTCCTCAGCACCTGGGGGGGACGCCGGGGGATAAAGACCACCCTGTTTGACCCGGGGAGGTGGTTTTCATGTGCCAGTCCTCGCTGCAGCCAGGAGTGCAGCTGGGAGTGCTTTTGCAAATGCAAAGCACACACACAGGGTGGGGGAATTGCTCCTGCAGCCGCTGCTTTGCCCGGCGGTGTGCGGAGGAGCCTCTCCGCTCCCTCGGAGGTTTCAGGTCTGTGTGCTCATTCCCGCTTGCCCGTGCCCCCAGGAGCACCCAGCAGAGCTCTCTTTTGATGCCAAGCCCATTTGATGCCAACCAGGCGAGGCTGTAGCGTTACCTTTGTGCATCAGCAGCCCCTGGCCGGCCGTCAGCAGCAGCAGGTAGATGCTGAGGGCTGTCCGAGTACAGCATGTGGATGCCTTTTTCTGCATCCGAGGCTCTAAAAACCAAGAGAAGAAGGGTAGACACTCTCCCACATCTCTCCCCTACAAGCTCTGCTTGCTTCCAGCCTCTCCAGGCTTGGCCACAGAGCTTTCCAGCGGAGTGGAGCTGCAAGGTCCCTCTGTGAGAGCAAGGCAGGCTGCCTGCCTCTGCCCCAGGCTTTGCACTGCAATCTGCTTGGCCATCTTTTCCTTAGCTGATTTAACCAGCTCAGTTCCATCAAGACTTAACCCAGCCTATATCAGTGTGAGTGTGGTGGTTTCCCCCTTTCTGCATCAATAAACTCCCTGTTTCCATCGTTTTTAGTTGTCCCAGGCTGCCATTCAGAGGGCTGCTCAAAGAAATTCCTTCTCCATCCAGAGCACTGCATACATGTGATTCCAACAGTGATGCATGTATGCATCAAAATAAATGAAAAATCAATAACAAACTGAACTGCAGAACAAATTGAAACAAGTAATAAGACGTAAAATCAATCATTACCAGGAAGTGTAAAAGAAATAAATGGCTTTGTTGAATTTTGGCCTTCAGGGAGAAAAAAAGTATTTCAGAAACATTGGTAACTACGTCAGACATTCAGTAAGTTACCCTCAATTGAGGTTTTTATTTTTTTTCAAAGTAATGTAATCAGGAGTTTAAAGTCTTAGTTCTAAAAGAGTACAGTATTTTAATTGATTTTACCATAGAATGGCTTAGTCAGCGATGAAGCTTTTATATTCAGCTAAAAATTCATAAGCTTACATTTTTTTATTGAGTCTGGTGATTTTAGTATCTTAACTATTACACATGAAAGACTTACTCAAGAAAATTAGACATTTTCTAAGACAGGAAAATAACTAATTTTTTTCTGATGCTCAGCATCAGCTTTTGGCTAGAAAGGGCAGTTTGACATACTTCTACTTTTAAATGGCAGTTAATTTACCAGCAAAAACACTGCAAAAAGCATTTAATATGCAATATTTCAATTTTGTGTGTTGTTTTAGACCAGATAAAATCCATATAAATCCATTGAACAAAAAGAAATCTTACCACTTATCTGAAAGGTTGTGGTAGCAGGTGAGGCAAACCCAATCTTTTCTGAAACACTGTAAGAGTTCATATCACTCAAATTTCCATCTTCCCCGTATTTGTCTGTAATTTTCATGACAAATTTCTTGTGGCTCTCCTAAACCCTTGGACAATAAAGAACTGGAGGTACTTCCTCTCTGCCTCCTGATTTAATATGCTTTCTGATATGCATTTTCTATCTGCTCAGCTTTTATAGACTGCTGAGAACTCTGATGTGGTAATTTGAACAGTTCCTCAAAAAATCCCACAGCTAAGGTGCTGAGCTGCTCTCATGTGCTCAATTGGAGTCCAGGGAGCCTTGGGCAGGATCCTGAAAGATCTTCAAGCTGGAGTTATTCATCCTCTCTGCGTTGTGGCGGAGTTAGGCATGAGATGGACATTTTGTTTCTAACACAAGTAAACCTCCTCAGGCAGCCAAGATTCCATGTTCAATGTTAGCTTGGCAATCACTCTCCTGGGAGGGGAGGCTGAGGATTTTGTCACTGTGAAACACACAGTATGTGCACCACAGTGACACCCCAGTGATTGTGTGTGACTCAAGTGCAAGGAGGGAAAGGACCAGGAGGAGTTGTAAAGACAAGTGAATGATGGTGGGATGGGGGACGCTGAAACCCAAAAGGTTTGGGATGATATGGAGAAGAGGCACTTGCAGCCTCCTTGAAAGTATCTCTCCAGCTCCTGCTTCCTCCCTGATGACATAATTCCTACTTCTTCACAATTTCTTTGCCCTCATCCTGCCAAAATCCCCCCTGGAATCTGGCATTCTGACACCTCCATTTGCACTGGGTTTGAGTTTTGCAAAGCAAAGCGACTCACCCAGGCCGGCAGGCAGGAGCTGTCAGTAGGAGCTGGGCAAAGCCCTCCTCATCCACGCTGCCACCACCACGTCCTGCCCTCTCCGAGGTGCAAGGCAGTCACTGTCACACCGCTGCAGGTCTGTGGCCATCCCTGGGGCTGCTGGATCCTCACTGCTTTGCTTGGCCATGGAGTGAAGTGTGGCAAAGCTTCAGGTAGGGGTGAGCTGGAGATCCACACCCTGACAGTGCAGAGTGAGGCCCTCTGTTCTGCACCTGATGTACAAATGTCTGAAAGCCTTGAAAAGGCTCCACAAATACGTGGGGATTTTTGAATCTGCTTCTGTGTTCTCCTTTCAAATGTGCTTGTGCAGCTGTGACCTGGTTTGTCCCCAGGAGGGGGGAAGAGGAATCCTCCATTTTTAAACATTCTGCTACACTCTGTGTAGGAATTGGGATAATTTGCTTCCTTGTGAAGGTCTCAGATATCCCCTTGAGTTAGGGATGCTCTGGAGGTTACCACCAATCAGCTGAGCCACAGTAAATGACAGTGCATCCTCTCCCATCATGGCATAACCTCCTCACATCAGTAAGGGCTCATATCCAGCCCATTTCTGATGGTTCTGGTGGTTCAGCTGACCACTCTGCACAAGCCTGGAGCCGTCTGCTCTTGCTGGGTGATGAGCTGGGAATGACTGTGCTTGTGCTGCCAGGTGGATGTTTATAGGGATGGATGTGATTCAGGTGCATGCAGAGAGCAGATTTACAGCAGAGAGGCTTTTAATAATACTTCTAGTTGAATCCATTTTATTTCAAAGTATTAAAAGTAAGCTGGCAGACATAGTTCTCAAAAGCCTGCCTAAAGACAAAAGGTGCAGTGAGATCCTTGTGCCCTCCTTCCCTGAGAAAGAAGCTCAGGGATAAGTTTTCACGTGATTCATGGTCGTGCTGTGGCCATGCCACCCTCAGTGGCCCAGTTGTCATGGGTGTAAAAACAGGGGTAGATTCCATTAATGTGACAGCCCTGAACTCCAGTGCTTCAGGTTTTGAAGTCCAGTCTTCCACTTTCAGAAGAAAAGTCATGAGCTGCAGTTGCCTACCCAGCTGGCCAAACCTTCATATCTATTTGATGCAGCGTCATGCAGCTCTGAAAGCTGCCACATTCTCGTTGCTCAGTTGGGCATTTAGCTGCCTGGGAGGCTGTGGTGCATTTCTATCTGGATGTCAGCCTCTGCAAACAGGCAGATTTCCCAGTGCACGTGGTGCCGAGGGTCTGGGCCACACCCTGGTGCCAGAGACTGTGTCCCAACATGCTGGCTCAGCCTTTGTGCGTGCTCCCGTCCTGCTTTCTGCTGTCTTTCATTTCTCACTATACCAGCACTGACTGCGGCAATAGGTCGACTCTGATTTTGCAATCAGGAAAGGAATAAAGAAAAGAAACTGCTGATTCAGTGCAGTCTCCCTAGGTTGATGTTTTGCTGAAGCAATGGGGTTATTTATAGAATAACAGACTATGGGACATTATGGGACACGTATGCTGGGCCATCAGCCTTACCCTTCAGGCTGTGAGAAAGCCTTGGTCCCTCTCCTCCTGCTGCTCATCCTGCCTCCCCTGACACTCAAGGAAGAGCTTGTAGTCCTCCAGCTCATCCCTTTCCTTCCTACATTCATGAAGATGATGCTCCTCATGTTGTCACTCTAAGTGTGCACCAACATGTGAACCAAGTTTTAAAAACTGACCACAGCTGCCTCAAAGTCACGGGCCTGGGGGAACTGCTGGTGCTGGGAAAAGGAAGTGGCCTGGAAGTGGCTGGTGGAACAAAAAAGTCCCTGGCCATGACCACTACCTTTCTCATCTTCCATCATTGTTGTCCTCTGCAGGCATTTGCCACCCCCAAGAGCTCATGGAAAAGCAAAGGGGTGCAACACCAAACTCCAGCCTGGCAATAGCTAAACACATCAACAGGCTCCCAGCAGTGATTCTGCCAGGGAGCTTGGGCAGACATCAGCCTCCTCAGGATAGCCATTTATACTGAAAAAACTCAAGTTGTTTTTCTTAAAGACTTTTTCTTTTTCCCCGCATGAGAAGATATCCTAGCTCAGAGGTGTTTCTCCATTTACCCACATGATGTAATTTTTCCAAACTCACCTATTTTATTGCAGACTGTCTTAGGCATAAATGTGAAGAATTCAGGAGGCTTTCATTCCTCTCCAAGGAAGTGTATGGCATTAACAGGCCCAACATTGGGTAGGCTGGTGCAGGAACCTTCACCATTTCTGCTGTTGCCTCTGGACTGAAGTGAGGGTTGTAGCCAGGAAAGGTGACAGTCTACCCCTTATCCTAATACCTGCACCCATATTTCTGCAGATGGGCTTCAAAACATCACAAAGTAATCCTGCCACAGACCACACTGCTCTCCCACAGAAAAAAAGCAAGTTACTGTGGTTTGCCCTGTGACATATCACATGCATGTCCACCACAAAGCCAGCAATGACCAGAGCTGTACAACTGCCTCATCACAACCTTGCTAGTAGACTGTCTTGGTTCTTTTTTCCCCTATTTTACCTGATTTTTCAGTCTTTTGTCTTTTTGCAATGAACAAGTTTGATGAATTTTGACATACCAGTTCTTGTGGTGGATTTACTCCAGCCATCAGCCAAACAGCCACCCAAATGTTGTTTCAGTCCTCTTTTGCAAAGGATGGGGAGAAAATGGAAGGTGAGAAGACTTGTGAGTTGATGTAATGACAGTTTAACAGGGAAAGCAAAAGATGCACTTGCAAGCAAAGCAGAAAGAGGAACTCATTCTCTACTTCCCATGAGCAGGCAGATCAGCAACTGCTTTTGGGAATCAGGGCCTAAGCATTCATGATGGCTTTTTGGGCTGACAAATACACAAACCACAAACATCTCCCCTTCCTCCTTCCTCCCCTGAACTTCTAATATCTGAGTTTGACATCATACGATGCAGAACATCCCTGGGGTTGGTTTGGGTCACAACCCTGGCTGTGTCCCCTCCCAATCTCTTGCCCAACCCCAGCCTGCTCCCAGGCTCAGTTTTGTACAAGCTCTGCCCACCAACAGCCAAACCATCTGTGTTAGCAACACTGGCTTAGCCCCAAACCCGAGGCACAGCACCATACTGTGCTGGGCTGCTGTGGAGAATGATACCTCCATCCCTGTCAGACCCAGCAGAGTTCTCAGTGTCACAGTGTTTGTCCTGAAATGCCTTGTTCTTCCCGAGGAAGGAGTGAGGACTTTGATGCTCATGGACATCAGGAGGCACTGCTGAATCCAGGGGATGCCAAGGCAGGTGGTGGGTGGTCTGCCCTCCAGTAGATCATGGAGGTACCACATCTGGGATCTCCCTTGTGAGTGTCCCACAGATTGTCCAGCTCAGCCCTGGTCAACATCCCCTGAAAAAAAGTGTATCTAGCTCCAAGGGCAAGAAATGGTGCATTAAATGCAGATTTTCTGTGCTGAAGAGCGACCGAGGCCAACACACAAGTTCTAATGCCAGGGCATTAAAACCAACCTTGAGTCTGGACCCACATGGAAGCAGAGGCCTTGTTGTGAAGCTCCCCACATCCCTGCATACTCAGACCTGTGCTCGGGGGGTCTGGCTGCTGCAGTAGCACCTGCGTACTTCTGGGACTGTGGAGAGGCACTTGTGCTAAAGCAATAAAACCCCCAGCACTGCCTGGCTGACATTTCTCCTTTCTAGCTTGATGTGTTGCTTGGCTTTGTTGTAAAGATTGAAAACAGATTTTCTTTCCCTTCTATGAGTTATGTTAATTTGTGTTTCATCAGAACTTGCCTCTTCTCCTCCTTTCCTTTTTTTTCCCCCCCTTTAGGCAGGATCCAGCTGCACCATGAATTCAAGGAACCACCTGCAAAATATTTTAATGACTTCAACCTGCTCTTTGAGGTGAATTAATACCAGGGCAGCCTCTACAGCACAGTGAAATAGTCAGGCTTGGCTAAGCAGGCCACCCTCAAAGCTGAAAAATATGTTCTGCAAGGCCGATGTGCCTGACAGGCAAGTTTGTTTTCAAGGTCTTGGTACAGCATCTTCCTCCTCACCTCAAAGGCAGTTGTCCCTTATTCAGGTAAGAGCTGATCCCAAGGACTGGATGAGACAGGCTAAGAAACAGAGGGGATAATGAGACATCACAAAACCAGCCACAGGGAGGGTGGGTGAGATCTGTTAATGGTCTGCTACAAGCAGCACAATTGCAGCTGAAGGGAGGCATCTCCCAGGGCTCTTTCTGCATTTAGCAGCTCAGTTCTGTAGGGAGAGATCAGCTGCTCCCTAAGGCTCCTCTTTTCTGGAATGCTTTGGTTCATCACATGCTTTCCACAAGGCCAAAAAGATTTCTCTAAGCACAGCTCACAGTGTAGCCACATTCCCACTTTCCTCCATCTCCTGGGCTTTTAAAATTCAAGGTTCATTTTTAATTTGCTAAGCAGCTATTAGCCGTATTAGATGATGCTGCAGGTGTTGTTGTGGTCCTTTCTGCCCCACAACCAACCCAACCAGGCAAGGAGGTCCTTAACTTGCCCTGATGTTTTTTTCAGGAAAGTCTCTGGGATTATGTGAGGCTCAGGGTCATTGTATTTTTAGATATTAAACTAGTCAGGTAGTCAGCACATTGTTCAAAAGGACATTCTTAAAGAGGTTTATTATTGAGTGTTGTCCTTGCACTGGGGCACATCTCAACTAATTGCCTGCACATCAATGTGTTACTCTGGATTTATCTCAGGGTAAACATATTAAGGAGTTGATACTTGGGCTTCCACTAAAGGACACCATGGGATGGTTTGTCTCTGATAAGCTTTCTGGCACAAATTCCCATGTCCTGAATGCTACTGGCAAACACTTCAGCTTGAAAATCCATTAACCTGTAACCACCCCATGCCCCTTATTCAATGAATGTGGAGAGCAAACATGTGTGTGAGCAGCTTTATATACAGACTTGAAACCATCCCTGACAGCATATTTCCATACAGAATTAACTCAAAGCAACTGTCCTGTAAAACATGTGTGCAGTGCAAGGCATTAAAGCTCAGAGCCTGAAAATGCTCCAGCCTCCTCTCTCTCCAGGCTCCTTCCCTGCCTCTCAGTTTTCTGCTGTCCTTAGAGAGCAACAGCCATCGCTGCTGTTCACATCATCTCCTGTAATTGCTGTGGTGACACTGGGTGCTTCAGGGACCTCAAGTCGTGACTTTTCCCCTTGAATTTCTTTCCTTTATCTCCTGCCCTCTGTTCTGACGTCCCTTTGCTGTCCTCTTGTACACCTTCCCTGGGTACTGATGTGACAGTGTAGCTCCTGTCTGCTCTGCACAGCTCTGCAAAAAACCTCTATTCCCTTCTGGTGACTCTCCTGCTTGCCTGTGACTGCCACGTGTGCCTGAGCTTGCTCAATCTCCTGCTAGGAAGTGATAAGCTCGGGTGTGAAACTTCCAGCATCAGCACATGGGGGGAAAGCAACAGAAAAGGAAAAGGTGCCTTTGTTGGGAGCTTCATTGCCACCCTCCAAGGCACAGCACCCACCAGAATCCACAGTCAGTTTGCAATCACTGCCTTGCTCCCCACAGATCTCACCTTTAGACCAGCAGGGGTTGTTCCCCCTTAGCTAGGGCCAATAACTGATTGCTGCTTCTCCATTATGGCCTTTAGCAATGATAACTAATTCTTAATTAATTCTTTTCATTCTCCACTATTTCTCAGCGTGAAGGCGTCAGGAGGTGTCTCAGGGAAAAGGAACAAGAAACTGGTGAAAAACGGCAGGAGTGGGTTGAAGCCCCCATCAGGGTGGAGCAGAGTCCCTCATCAAAGTGATGAGGGGCTGGGAATGGGTTGGTGTCTCTGGGGCCAGGTGTAAGGCTTGATCCTGTCCAGTCCTACTATTCACCCATGAGTTAGGGCTGGAGTGTGTGTTAAACCTTCGGACTCAGCCCGTGCTTGAAAGGCAAGTGTCATTGCTGCTTCTTCTCATGCAGAAACAAAAGCAAAGCCCTGGGTCAGTGCTCTCCTTGGAGTACGTCCCAAAGTGGGATAGTGCTAACAGCAGGAGTGACTTAACATGGTATAAAACAGCAAAAATAATTACTTTTTGTTTTCATGCTTTCAGATGTTTTATTTCTTTTTAAGAAACTGAGTGCAAGTGTCCAAATGCCTGGAGAACTACACGATGCTCAGATCTTGCCAGTGGCTAACTTGCCTGAGGTGTGGGCATGTTCTTCTAGGGAAAAAAGTAATTTTGTACTGACCTTCAGGCTCTCTGCCTCTTTCCATAATCAACACACACCTTATTTTGGGAGCTAGCTGGGAATTCCCTTCCTTGTGCTACACTGGCAATGACAGATCAAGCACAGCTGAATTGCTTTGATTGCTTTGATGAATAAAACTAGAATTTGCCCCACAGCCTTGACTCCTGCCTAATTCCAACCTCTTCTATTGAACTGGGGTTCTTTTTTTATTTTTTCTTTCATTTTTCTTCACCAAAATAACTGGAAGCAGTGGGCCTCTAGGATTCTCACATTTGAGTAAGCCTGGAGCCTTCAACACCATTGATTCAGGAGTACTGCTATTCTCACATGCCCATGAGTGTTTGAGCAGAGTTTTGACAGAAAGCTGACAGAAACCAGGCTCTTCTCAGTGATGCCAAGCAATAGGACAAGAGGCAGCGAGCAGAAACTGATGCAGAGGAAGTTTCACCTGAATGTGAAGAAAAGCTTCTTAACTGTGCAGGTGACCGTGCACTGGAACAGGTTTAGAGGAGGTGTGGAATCTCCCTCACTGGAGATATTCCAGAACCATCTGGATGCAATCCTGTGCTCTGGGATGAATAACCATCCTTGAGAAAGGAGGCTGGAGCAGATGAGTCGCTGTGGTGCCTTCCAACCTGCCCCATTCTGTGATTCTGTGAAAAGGGTTTGCATGGCACAGCCCCTGCGTGTCCCCTGGTTGGATACAGAGATGGTAATCACCAAAAAAAAGTATGGTTCTTAATAAATTCCCTCTGTTCTAACCAGCAGGCAATCTGGCAGCAGGCACAATTTAAGTTAAACCAAACATTGAAACCATGCATGTATATGTACTTTAAAATGAACAGGAGAGGAAAGGGAGAAATCAGTTAGAAAGAGGCTTTCATTTTGGTCAAATATTTAACTCTAGCTCAATAAAATAGTAATATTGGCTTGCTGTTATTTGACTTTATTAATGAGTTGGATATCTTTAGTTCAATACAGCATTCTTGATGGCATTGAGAAATTCTATGTGGAAGCCACTGATTTACATTCACTGTTGTGTTCAAATGAGCTGAGCTGGTGGAAATGTCCACCCTATGGGCTGATTAACCTTCCCAAGGTGTGTGCATATTTAGGAACTCACTCAGAAGGTGTTGGTTTAAACCAGCTGCTTTTGGGAAGTCATCTGGCTTCAGGTCAGGCAGGACCAGGGAAAGCCATGAGAGGACCTTCAGTGATGGTGATGAAGCAGAGCATTTCTGTGCCTGCTGTTGCTCAGTGGGGCAGGGGAGCTGGAGAACACTGGCTAGCACAGCCCTGGAGCTGTGATGGTCCCCAAAGCCTCCCTCAAAGCCACCTCCTCAATAGTGTTGGGGCCACAGAAGGACAGGACTGTACCTCAGACGCCCTCTCGTTCTCGGTGAGGCTCTGGCAGAAGCCCTGGCTGACTCCCCACCCACGTTGTGGGGCTGAAATCCAGGGGCCATGAGTGTGCATGGGGTTTGCTGTGTTTGCCAGCACTGGACTGGCAAAGGTGGATAAGGGAGGTCAGCCCAGCCAGAGGGATGCTAAGCCAGGCAGGCTGGCCCCTGCTCCTCTCCCAGCCACGTCTGAAAGGCTTCTGCAGAGACCTTGTGATTGAGGCTTCAACACTCTCTTCTTGCCAAAAAAACCAGAAAGGCGTGGTAAGAAAAGAGCTAGATGTGTCAATAAACTATGTGACAATTGCAGTGGATTTCTGGCTTTCCTAATTTCTTTAATCAAGTTGCATTAAGCAAGCAAGCTGGCAAGCAGCTTTCCCTGCACTGTCAGTGCATAGCTGAGTGAATTGGACCAAGGTGCCACATGTTAATCATTATGGGGTTTTGTCTGCACAACATCAGTCTTGCACAGATCTTATGAAATCATACCTTTCCCATTAAGTGCAGTTTGAATTGAAAGGAAATTCAGATTGACTTGGCATGAGCCTTTGTACAGGGCTAAGGTAACCTGGGAGAGATGGCCCTGCTTTAGGTAATGAAAAAAAAAAATTGACCTGTCTTCTCTTCTGTGGTGCATTGAAAAGTCTCTGCCTAAGGAGTGTGGATTGATGGAGAGGTCTGAGGTGGGAAGAATATTAAAAAAGATGTCAACATGCCAATAAATGTGTGTGCCAGAAATAAATGCATTATATGTTAGTCCATCAGAACAAGCTAAAGAAAGGTGTTATTTTAGGGAGAGAGACAGTCTGGTAGCTCACATCATTAAGAAAAAAAAATGATCAAAGCAAAAATGAGCTCAAATTTCCAACTGTCATCTCACCTTCAGAGTTCATTCCCTCAAGCAGTCAAGATATTTGATGAATAAGATCCAGAGGGGATCTCAAAGCTACAGAGTCTCTGGGTGTACATTTTTCTTTAACTGTCCATTGCTTTCCCTCCATAGGTTACCTGAAGCTTGGGATCAGAAGTGGCCTTTGAGGATTTGTCTCAAAACATTTCTCCAGACCAAAAAGAAGACTAGCAAAATCCTAAAGCAAAATGAAAAGAAAGTGGATCAAGGTCACAGATTTCATTCTCCAGCTTGAGCATGTGATAGATCCAGACTAATGACAAGCAGATGGAAGCTTAGGCACTGGTCTAAGTTGGCTGCCTTTCGCAATAGCAGTAGGGCTTAGTCTGTAGTGCAGCATGTTTCTGGTGGAGGCAAGCTGGCTGGGGAGAGAAAATCATTACACCTCCTCATGGAAAGCTGAGCCAAGAAAACTTTTGTTTTAGGTAGTGTTTTGTTAGCCTAGCAACCTTGTTGGTAGAGATGATGCAGCTCTGCTGGCAAGAAAACCATCAACTGGTCCATGCAAAGGCCTGGTGTGATGTCTCCAGTGGCATGGCTTACCAGGAGGGGATTTATCATGCCAACAAGCTCTTCCTTGGTGGTCTGCATGGGGACCCTGATGCTGGGAGTCAGCCTGAGCAGCTGGAGGCAGGAGGAGAGAAAACCCACACTGTCCTTGTCTCTCAGCTCTGAGCCCTGGAACCAACACAGACAGTGGGGCAAGAGATGGGATCTTTTGTCTGGTTTTTCATAGATAAAGCCCTCAGCAAGGATAAGTCCTAATGCTTTTTGGCATGTGAATAATATCCCTGGAAAGCTCTCTAGAAGGGACCCATCAAGGGAAGGGGACAACAATCAGCAGCTCATGTTCAGGGTTGTATTGTGTAGCCTCCACTCAAAGTTCAAATTCTCAGTGTACCAATAAGGGATTTTGACATTCATTTGTCACACAACAAAAAAAAATTAAAAGGAGAAATATTTTAAAAAGCCCATGTGGAGATATCTCCTGTCCTGAGAAATAAAAGCATCCCTGTCCTGTGGCAGTGCCCCAGGCTGGCAGCAAGCTCACATTACTTAATTATGATATGTTGCATATACCAAATAGCAGGGGACAAGCCCCCTCCTTTATTCTCACAGTCTGGCGTGGCTGTGTCTGCCTTGCAGCTGTTCAGAGCACATATATCAACACGTCTCAGCATCCCAGCACAAGCAGAGGTGCTGGAGGTGCAACCCTGGAGAGAGAAGCTGCAATGGGGAGGACCTAATTTTACCCTTAATAGTGCAAAATTTTCTTCTTCCTTTCACAGGCTGATTTCCTTCTCTTTAAATCCAAGTTTGGTTATAGTTCTCTCTAAGGTGTTTCCCCTAAAAGCACCAGCTGCCCTTTTTTCTGCACTCAGCTCTTCCCTGTAGCCATCCTGCAGCAGTGCAGGGAGGACCAGCTGCTGTATTACCAGCAGCAGGACTCTGTGGACATTGAGGGGAAAAATGCTGGGAAACGTCAACACCTCTGAGAAATCTGGTCTTGTGCATCCCAGGCACACAATCCTGTTCTCCTGCATTTATTTTTCCCAGTGAAAGGCCCAGTTATACCTCCCATCTCTGTCTGGGCTGAGGACAGAGCAGAAAATATCCAAATACAAAATAATATTTAAAAATACAATTATTTTTATAAAATACAGAGTATTTGGGAGAGAAAAAGAAATGTCTTGTCCAGACTGCTGAGTCACCCAGTGCTGCAGGGAAGTGCCCAGGAATGTGCCTCCCAAGGCTGTGGTACTCAGAGTCATGGTTTTGCAGGCAAACCCAGGGAAGATGCAGGTCTGCAGCACCTGGATAAAAACCCATCTGGGGAGCCCAGAAATGAGAGTTTGCCAGTGTTCCTCCTGGCTTTGATTAAGCTTATTGTCATTTTGGTGAACTCCCACTCCCCTTCCCTCCCTCTCTCTGTCTTTTTGCCCTGAAAGTCTGTTTAGCAGATTGTTCCCAGCTCTCAAAGATCAAATTTTAATTAAAGTCATTCAGTGGTTTTGAATGACTAATGACCTCTTATCAGGTATTGTGCTACAAATAAGAGGAGAATGACCTTCCCTCCCACTCTTCATTAACACATTTATTTTTTTATACTGCCTGCCCTGCCAAGACTCTTCTTGTCTCAAAATAAGATGAGAATTGAAAACCTCTTTGAAATACATTTTAGTTCAGTGCAAAGGGCACAAAGAGGCCCATGGATGGAAATGCACCTTTACAGGCCATCTGGAAAAACCTGGCTATGGAGGGATAGAGCTTGTAACCCATTTTTCTGCAAAGAAAATGCAAGTCCTGTTGGATTTCTAACACCAAGATCTGTCTCATGGGAATTGCTGTCCGTCATTGGTGACAAGTGTCAGGTGCTGCCCAGGTAAGTGGGGCTCAGGTTTGGGTATCCCTCAGTCCTCCATGGACAATAATAAGGCAATAGGAGAATAACATTTCTACTAGAGCTTCAGGAAGGACAAGGATTTAGGATGAAAACAAATCAGTAAAAATTCCATTTTGTTTATATTCCTAGCTTTCTTCTTGTTTAGCTGCTAAAGGTTTTGATAGAGGACAGAAACCTCTGTGATCATTGTCCTGAGCCCCATGTGAGGAAGAAAAAGAGCTGAGATGAGCAGAGGTGTGGCCTTTGCTAAAGTGTTGGGATCTGTCAGAAAAATTATACTGAGAAGTAAGAAGAAGAAGAAAAATCCAGAAAACACAGTTTCTTTTCCCAGTGTCAGTTCTCTTTTTGAGGTGTGGGGTGGGTGTGCTGCTACCTCCAGCTAAGTGGCTCTGAGCTGCCTGGCAGCACTTTGCTGTTGGGAGGAATTAAACCTCGTATTCCTTCTGTGCTCCTTGGCTCCTTCTCATCCAGCAGTGCTGGAGATGAAAGTTTTCTAAAGTTTTGGTGAGTATCTGAGAGCTGAGCACAGGACACCTCTGCCAGGCTCCCAGAGCAGCAGCTGCTCTGCACTGATGTTTCCCTGGGGAAGTCCATCACACAGGTTTCCAAATCTGCGGGCCCATGAAGACCCCCCTACTAGAAATTTGCAGTGCTATGATGATAAGCAATTAAAATAAACTAGTAGGATTGTTGAACAATTTTTTTTTTGTCTTTTTGAAACTGTGTCATAAACAAAAACGAAAACCAAAACCAGGTGAGTTCGTTGTGTAACTCCTCCCCTACAAATGACTCTCTCTAAACACCAGTGGCAGCTTTTGTCCATAGGTGACAACTTGGGCTTGTTTTCAGATATTTGCTTTGATGCAAAGTCTTCAGACTTGCCATTTTGCATCCTTTTTGTCAAACTCAGACATAGGCGCACGTTAAAACCAGACGTTTTCCAGAGAGCAGTCTCTAACTGTGGCTTAGCTCTGTCCCGCTCTGTCTGAGCTGAAGGAGAGCTGAACTTGCTGTTGTTTTCTCACCTTTTTATCTCTTTCTCTGTGAAATGCTCAGCCTGCTCGTGTACAGCAGCTATAGTGCAATTTGCTCTGGGTTTGTGGCTTTTTCCTGATGCATCTCCAGCCCAGAGTGAGACACCCCAACACAGAGGATGAAAAACATTCAGGGGCTTGGATTTTCCCTGCTTGAAGCCACAAAGACAAGGTGGACCTGGCAATGTTTAACACAGGGGTGTGGTGGACATTTTAGTGAAAATGACGATTTTTTGAGCAGTGTTTTTGCTGTAGGGGTGGTGCTTACACTCACCCACCTGCTGGTGGTGCCTGGACACAGTGAGGAAGCTCACCAAACCCACCGTGTGCCCTTTGGTTTCTTGGTCAGCCCAGCTGCAAGGAAGTTCCACCAATTCCTGTTCTGCTTTGTGCCAGTGGGCTGTGCTGACACATTCCCATTATTGATTTTCTGGACATTTGACAGCAAAACATCCACATGGCAGCTGTAAGCAAGGGAGCAATAACTGAGCTTCGATAATAATGATAAGATCACTGCAGTGGCCACTACACAGGCAGGCTTATTCTGCCCTCAGCATCTGATCAAGCCAGAGGCAAAGTCCTACCTCTCCTACCAGGTTTCCTCAGAGATTTGCTCACAGTGGATAGCCCCAGGGCTGGTGGAAAACAAACTGTTTGGGTCTGCACAAGCCCCAGGTCTCTGGGAGTGGTGAGCTGCAGCACTGTGGCCACTCATGGCAATACCTGGCCTTGGGAAGGACAAGACCTCCCAGGCATGGGAGTCCTTTTGGGCAGGTGGAGCTAGATCTGCCAGAACCTAGCAGGATTGAGGGTGTCCTTTCCTTAGATGAGCTCATGGGATCCCCTCCTGAGCAGAAATTTCAGATGAAAAAGCACCTTTGATTTTTCTGATCTATATGAATTGCCTGGGATAGCTTCAGAGCAGCACAGCTCCTGCCAATGGCATTAATTCCATCAATGACTGTAGGGTTTCATACCACACAAGTGAGAGAAAAAATAGAGAGATAAAGAATAAACTGCAGCACACAATTCTTCATCTGGGGATGGACAGCCCCAAAGATAAAGCAGCCACAGATGAGCACCTTCATCTCCTCAGCTATGGGGAGATAAAATTGCATGTACAGCTGAATTTCTCCCTTACTGTAACTTTTCTGTTATGTAAAAATAAAACCCCCAAAACGATGGACACTTTGTCCTTGTGAAAACATTAATGGCCTTTCCTCATTCATCCAATTCACTTGTTCTTGCTGTGGCCAAGCTGTAACTCCACTCACTTCCTCTAAGCAGAGCACTGCCTTCCTCTTCTGTCAAATATCAGCTGCCAGCTCTTCATTTGGGTTAAAAACAGCCAGGGACAGTAGTAAATTATTGCAGAATTCCTCCACTTTCTTTTCCTGCAGGCTTCAACCTGTGAATCTGTGGACCATGTCCTAGAGTCCCTGAAAGACAACTAAACAAAGACAGTGAGTGGTCAGAAGGTAGAAACACCCACCTCTCACCAGGAGCTGTGGGAAGAAAACCTACTTATTTAGAAGAACAAATCCTGTAATAAGCCCTATTCAGTCCAATTCAGCCCCTCTGACTGCAGTATGTGAGTGAACACATTGGCTTAAATGGTCTAAACCCCTACTTAGCCCACTGCCCTGCTTGAGGATTGCCAAAAGAGTGAATGCCTAGCAAAGAGCAGAAAAAAGACATATAGGAACATATTTATGATGTTTTCCAACAATTTTCTGAGCCTACAGTCACTCTCAGGGATTCCCTGAAATGACTGGATGCTACTTCCTGGTATTGGCTGTTTCTTGGCATATTTCTTCTCTTCAATGAACTCATGCTGGCATTTGCTATCTACTTTCTCTGACCAAGCAATGCCAGCCAGATTCCCCTGCTATTGTTGCTGTCCCCATGACTCTGGGGTGCCCAGCTGCTCCATGAAGCCTGATTTGAGGGGCTGTTTTCACTGTTCCTGACCTTGCTTTAATACTGAAATTAAATCAGTTGGTTAAGCAGACCTGTGGGTTCATGTTTACCCACACATCTTTTCTGAGGTGCCCAAGGTTGCTGCTGAACTGAGGCTTTAGAAAAGGCCATGCCCCATGTTGTGCAAAGTCCCTGCAAGCCTCACTGAGACATGATCAAGACTTAGGGCTTTCCTCCACCCACTCCTAGTCCAGCAAGAGGCAGCTCTGTACAGAGATAAAGCCCTTCAGACAAAACCTGAGACTGCTCCTGAAGGCAGAAGGACAAGGAGCTGGGATGTTCAGAGCATGGAATCAAAATGGGAAAGGGTTAGGACAATGTAGGAACTAATAGACTTGATTGAAGAGGCTGAGACACCTCTAATGGTGTCAGAAAAGCTCCAAGAACCACACCTAGATGGGTGATGACTGGGGAAAACTCTCCCCAGACACAGAGAATCTCTCTGCCAAGCTTCACCCCTGGGGATATGAAAGCAAGACCTGCAGGAGGGAAATGTTGAAAGCACAAAGGCAAAAGTACTGGTCTGGGAGGGTCTGAAGATTATTTCTGATGTTTATGCTATTAGCTCTTAAAACTCAGAGACTTCCAGCCCTCCATGGATAACCTGTCCTCACGTGTAATTACCTTCACAGTCAGAAAGGATAAGTTTTTCTCCCAAATGCCTACTAAGAAGCTCTGTTGCTAAATGTTCAGCTCATTCCTTTTTGTCCTCCCCTGGGTAGCTATGGAGAGCAACTAAGTGCTGCTCTCTTCATAATAACCTCTTGCATATTTGAAGACTATAATCAAGATCCCAGTTCTCTTTTCTAGTCAGTCAAATACCTTGTTAACTCCAAGAAGAATCACAGCTATTGTTTGCCCATATTCATTATGTCAGATGCCCCAATCCCAGCTGGTGGGAAGGATCCCTCTTACCCAGCCTGGAATCTTCAGGAGCCTGTGGGATGCAGGCAGAGCAGGATGGCAGGTGCTGCCAGCAGAACTCACAGGCACAGCCCTGAGCCTGCCACACTTTTGCTGGCACCCCTGGCAGGGGGAGTTTCGGAGCAGGAAGAGGTGGTCAATGTGCAGGAGGGAAATGCCTCTGTGCTGCCCACTGACTGCACTCTGCCCTGCAAGCCTGGGCTCTGAAACTTGTCTTTTAAAGTTTTTCATCCACTGTCTCTGTGCAGGAGTTGCTCTCACTGTGGCATCTACAAAACAAGTAATACTGAGTGGGAGCACAGAGCACTGAGTTTTTCAGCCCAGCTGAGTCTCCAGAGAAAGAGGCTCCCTTAATTACTTGAAATCCATCACTGTTCTTTGACGGTGGTGTCACCTTGCTCTTGCACGAAAAAAAACCCTAGACTCATCAGATTTCCCCTCTCTCCACAGCACTGCTGTGTCTTGCAGGCTCACCCAGCCTCAGGAGCAGCCTTGGTTGCTGGCTTTCCAGAGAGAAAAGGCTCTGGGGACCCCACGACCAAACCACAATTGCACCAACGTTTTCTAAAACATTTAGTCCTGGATGATGTAGGAGATACAATGTGGGGTAACTTGCTGGGACGTGAAGCAAGCTCTGCAGGGCTAAGTATACCTTGCTTAGTATACCTTACTTTGCCTAATATTGGCTTTTGGCTGTTAGAAACTTCATCTTAGACAGAGATGGATGTGATTAGCCGGGCCCGGAGCCGCTGCCATTCAGCATTGCAGCATCCCCACCTTGTGGTGCGCGCCGGAGCCTCTCCGCGGGCTGCGGGATCACCCGGCCCCGGCTGCGCTGAGATTGCATTCATTGCAAGAGATACACAAGCGTGTGCTCTGCCTCTTCCTCTAGGCAGGCTTCAAGAGGTATGGTAAATTCCTGGATAGATGGGGAAAGGTTTCTTCAATGTTGTTGTTGTTTTTTTGGGGTTTTTTTGGGGGGTGTGTGTGTGATGTTGCTTAAATCTTTCCTTCTGGAAAGATGAAACCTTTGGTTCAGATACCTAAATATCTACCATGAAAATTCAAAATATCACTATAGATTTCACAGAGGTGTTACACAGCTAGCCAGTACCTTCTCCTTTGCTGCTTATGCAAGAAAGGGTCTCAGAGGTGATGCAGGCTTTACTGAGAGCATATTTTGCAAGCAAAAGAAATGTAGCCATTTGTGAATCCTCAGTTAGTGCTGTCAATAGATACTGGTCTTCAGGAAAAAAAAAAAGAAAGAAATTTCTAAATCATAGTGATTACCAATTGGCTCTGTGAAATAATCCATCATCTGTAGTAAGGTGAAAATGTTCCTGGAGAAGTGGTGGATGTCCTGTGCTTGGAAACATTCAAGGTCAAGTTGGATTGGGTCTGAGCAACCTGATCTAGTTGAACATGTCCCTGCTCATTGCAGGGGTGTTGGACTAGATGACCTTTAAAAGGTCCTTTCCAACTCAAATGGTTCTGTGATTCTGTGATCTCCTTTTTGGGGTAACAACTCAGAGTAAACTTGACTTTTTAGTCAAAGACCTGGATATTCTTCAGTCTTGGAGAATATCTGCATGAGGATGACTTGAACCCAACCTCTTCATTCCCAGGTCCCACGCTGTCACTTCCCTGGCACATGCCCCATGACCAATGGGACAGAAAATGCTCAGCACCTCCTGGCAGAGGGGGGAAATGGGCAAGGTGGAAATATGGATGGGAACGCAGCATCTTCCTGCCCCGTGTTATGGTGAAGCAACTTCAGTCCTTTTTTCTTTGAGGAAAGGTGACACAATATTGTATCTTGTAGAAAAAAAAAATATTTCTGCACACACTGTCTATAACAGATCCAGGCAGATGCCTGGTACCCCCAGGGCTGCATTTTCTACAGTGCTCTGTAGTACTCTCCAAGCAAGAGGAACAATTTATAAAAGTATAAAGCCATGGGTGACTTTGACTTGCTCAGAGTCTCTTTTCTTCTGCACTTCTTCCTCATGTGCCAAGGAGTGAAGACTATTCACATCTGCTGAACGGAGGAGCTGATGGCTGGAAGGAGCAGGAGGCGACCTCCTCCCTTCCAGCTCCCTTCTGTGGCAAAGAGATGAGGATCTGCAGGGTCTCTCTTAAAAAGCTTTTCTCCAGGCTTGCTAACTTTGCAACCTGCTGATGAGTTAATGTGAAACAGAGCCCTGGAAAATGCCGGCAGCGAGACCAGCAAAGCATCCCGGGGGTGTGGGGTGGATAAATCACGGCCACGCCGGCCGGGAGGGCAGTTGCCGGGCTGCGGAGTCATAAAGGCTGAGCTCGCTCCATCCGCCCCAGCCGCTCGCCGGGCTGCTCCGGAGCTGCTTGACAGAGCTCTGCCTCACAAGCCCGGTCTTCAAAGCATTCCTGTCTTTACTGTCGAATGCACCAAATGTCTCCCACAGCTGTTTAGTTGGTTTGTGAGCCTTGTTAAGTGCCGGGTTTATCATAGCTTTCCCAAGGAATGTGCGCTCCCAACAAGTAGCTGAAAGATATTATCTGGTTCAGCCAGCTGAGGAGCTCAGGCTCCTTGGAGAGTAGCTGAGAGTGTCCAACTAATTTCTTTATGGACAGTTGATATGTTTAATTGAACTTGAGTGTTCTTTGGTCTATATTCTGCTGAGAAGAGAGTTTGGGGAGAGGGTCTCAGCATCATCACCCTCATAATGGTGGAAAAGCACCAAGTATTGCTTGGGAAGCTATTCAGGTAGCCATAGCTTTTCAAACACACAACCTTTAATCAGTATGTTTATACTTACGCTACCATAAAGAAATAGCCATCACCTAAGTCTTGTCCACCTGCAGCTGGCAGAGCTTCTGCCCAGACTGACATAATGTTACCTGCACCTTGCATCCTCCCCATAGTATAAGCCAGAAAAATATTCCTTCAGTGGCTAAGGCTGCATCCATGCAGGACTGGTTTTCCCATCAGAGCAGTACCCAGCCATGCCCACCCTTGCAGGTCAAGGGAAATGGTCTGCAGCCCACTCTGGGATTTGTACCCTAACATGCTTCCCTGTGGATTAAACCTTGCCCAAGCTACTGGATATCAAAGTTCCCTCAACAGCATTAAGCAACTCTAGGCTTTCCTTGAAGTTCACTTTAAACATCTCCCAAAGCCACAATGGGTAACGTGAAGGTGAGATATATAATGGTCACAAAAACCTTACAAAGCACACAGAGAGACAGCCAAAGTACTCGAGTTCCGTGGAGCACCAAGCTGCTGAGTAAATGGGCTTAAGGGCCTGCCTCTCTCATTTGCTTGTTCAGCTGATTGATGCCACCATAAGCTCCCCATCTGCAAGCTCTCTGGGCTCTTCATGAGCTGGTTCTGTCCATGACATACAGTTAATATTATTAATTATTGCCTCTCTCTTCTCTCACTGGAGAGCAGTGTTCTCTGAGTCACAGCAGAGGAGAGCCCCTTCCCTCACTGGCAGCACACTGGGCAGAAGTGGAGTAAAGCAGGGAAGAGAACTATTAGGGAGAAAACATGCCAAAATGGGGTTTCCCATACTTTTTCAACTGATAGGAAGAGGCTTGAAGAAAAGTGCTGTGTGTCCTTGGATGGAGGATACAGGACAGAAACTAAGCAGTGATTTAGAATCCTTCACTGGAGGATGATAAAATTACAGTATGTAATGAAGATGTGGAAAAGTACCAGCTATAAACTAGGAAATCCTACAAAACAGATCATGAGACAATAAATAACTCTGCTTTGAAAGTGATGATGCAAAGTTCAGATTGTACAGCACACTGCCATATGCAGTGCTGCTTTCACGTTTCTGACGTGAAATTCAGATTCAGAGACATAGACTTGTATAAACTACATAAACTGAAGCAAACTGAAGCAAAATGAAGATAGCCTGAAAAACAGAATGACAATCCAAACTAAGACCATACTGAACTCCAGCTGAAAGGACAGTGTGAGAGTTCAAGGGGCAGGGACACACACTTGATTTTCAGCAAAATTAAAAAATGCTTTAAACATGTAGGTATTGCAAAATACATTCTCAATCATGCTTTTTCTCATTTCTCCTTGATGTGAGTGTTGGTGGATGGCAAACAGCCAGCAGTTCAGGGAAGATGCTGTATTGGTGGCAGTGTAGGGCTGGGCATGGCCCCTGGCCAGACTCTGTGCTCAGCCCTGCCAACCCAGAGGGACATTTTCCTGAAAGAATGGTTGTGGAACTGGAGGCACTATGGCTTGCCCTGGGATGGCACCATAGGCATCAAAAGTTTCTTGAGGGGTTATAATTAATCTTTTAAGTCACAGCATAGACTACCTTAATGAAAGAGGGTTGTTGCTAGGTTTTTTTTTAAAATGTATGGATCAAAATAAGAGGAATTGAACTGGTTTTGATAACTATTGGACTTTTCACATCATCCTAAAGTTTGCTAGAGTTACAGAAATATTTAGCCATCCTTTCAGTGGTCCTAGCAAACAATTCTATTGACATTAAAAGGGAATTGCATTCATTGAGTCCACTCTGCTGGCCGTGTCCCACACAGATCCTATCTCTGAAACCCATGGACCAAACTCTTCCTTGGCATAAGAGTTACAGAAAGAATCACTTTGATTTGATGAGTCAAAAGTTTACCCAGCATCAGACAGGGCTGACAGTTTCATTTCAGCAAACCAGGATTATTTTGGATATCTATTAAAATGGACTGACTGGTATTCCTGCTCCCATGTATATACACACATACCAGACAATAATCTCCTTAACAACCCACAGATGAATTCCTTAGCTTATGAATCTGCCAGAAAACACATAATTTTCCCCATCAAGGAATGTTGCTTGGCACATCTTTAATATATCACTTACACAGCCCTCAATCAACCTAAATGATTCATCTAGCAGCATGTCTTAGGCGATGCTTTCCGTGATTGAATGGTTTATCCTCACTGAAAAAGCACACACCATTCAGGCCCACGTATCAGCTATAAAAGTTATTAATAACCAGGAATTACATAGATAAGAGTCATGAGGCTGCCTTTAGCCTGGGTGACAGCAGCTGGCCCACTTGGAGCTCCATCAGTAAAAATCAGCCAGAATTTGCACCCCTGGGAAGAGATCAGAGGCTTGGACTCTCAACACCAACCCATGCATCATATTTTATGTTGTGCTTTACAGTTTATCAGCCTTCAGATTAAGATTTATTAGTGTTGCCTTGCTGTTCAGTAGTTGTAACTCACGACATGCTTGGAGCTTAGCAGTGTCTGTGACAGAGGGGCTGGTTCTCGCTGTGGACATTGCACCAAACTACAAACCCATGCAGGAAAACCACCTAAAGAGCAAAGCAGGGACAGCAGCTCTCTCTCTCTGTCCTCTTCATGGAGTTCCTTACATCTGTGAGAGGCCAGGAGACATTGTCATATCTGATGTGGACCTGCTCACAGCCGTGGGTGAAGGGATCTGTGTCCTGGCCTCTCGTGGGTGTGCGAGGCTGTGTTATGGGCTTGGCCACCTCTTGGATGGAGACACTGATGATTAGCTCAAGGACAGAGCACAGCAAGCTGTCTGAGTCAGCACAGCCAACACATTGTCCTGGGCACTTGGGAAGTCATTTTTCATCTGTGGTATCTTCTCTCCTCCAGGGCTGGATGAATTACACAAGGTTCCTTGGACACCAGACAGGCAAAGTGGGGTTAGAGCACCATGTGATCTCTGCTACAGTTCCCAGCCCAGTGTCCTGATGTTGAGCACAGACGTGGTAACTTGGCTTCTTTCCTGCTTGAAAACATTTGTTTGGATGTTCTGAGACTTTCTCAACATTGTGGCCCCCCGCCATAGGGTGTTACATGGCTTTAGATAAGAAATCTCCATAAAACTGTAAGCAATGTGTCTTCTGCAGTAAATCTTTCTTCTTAGTCAAGAGTGAAGCAGTCACATTATGTTTCCTTATTTTGCACTCCACCTGTTGCAAGGAAAGTGCCAAGAAAATTATACACCAGTGGGAAAGTATAGATTGCATAGATGGCTTGGACCCAACAAGAGTCAGTGTGGCTATGGGATACACATTTAAAATCACCCTCATCTCTGAAGCTTTCTTTGTGCAATAGGAAGGGAATCCCTGGCTGGATGGAGACAAGCAATCTGCTGGCTCAGACACCATAGCTGTAGCTGCTGTCTCCCCACGGAAAGGGGGGAGGATTAACTGGGTGTTGGACAGACAGATCCTGTGTAGCATGGCACCACAACAATCCTTGTGTGCCTGAGGCGTGAGGAACAGCCTTCATCTCCTTGCCTGAACCTGGCTGCTCCCTCCTGTGCTCTGTGGCCATGAGTGAGGAGTTGGCTGGCAGCACTGCATGTGCTCAGGGGCACGGGGCTGCCCATGCTTGCTGGAACAAGCCACTCTGGTAGACAAAATGATGGGCTTGTTGTCTAAACAAGTGGTTTACAAGAAGAGATCTGCTGACACTGGGTGGTTTAAATGACCTTTCTTTATCTTATTAATAATTTCTGCTAATTGATTACTTCTGAAAATGTTTTAAAAGCCAACAGTCCTTGTTCACTGCAGTCTGGGAGGACTGTGCTTTCACATCACTGTCTGTGCAGTCAGCATGTGGATGGATGAGACCTACACAGTCTTGGGATTCAATCCTCATGTTTGTTTCCTACAATCCCTTTTCCGAAAAAGATCGCCTTTCACACCCCAGTGGGGTTCATCTCTCCTACTTCAGCTGAGAAACTGCTCCTGGAAATCTTTGCTGCAAGGGCTGGAGAGGGCCCTCCTGCCTGCAGTACACAGGGATTCAAACCATCCCCCAGCCATGTGCCAACACTGTCCTTCCCCTGCTTCTCGCAAAAGTGCTTTTGCTTTATATTTCTCTTTGTAGCATTGTCATCTAATGAAATAATGAAAAAAACCAAAACAAAACAAAAAACCCTAAACCCAGCAGTCAAACAACCCTGGGCTTCATTAGCTGCTGAGGTCCCAGTTCTGGGTGCTGCCCTGGGAGCAAACACTGATCTCCTGTGGCAACACCGGGCTGGGAGGGCTCTCACACCAGTGGCACCTCTGCAGAGATCTTCTCTCCTGCACCTCTGGTGCTTGCACCCATAACCTAACCTGACCTCTATGTGAGAGGCAGTCACACAACGTTGAAAATACACACCGAGGGCTAAAAAAAACCAAAACCAAACTCCACTCAGGGTGCAAACAGCAAGCAGCCTGGGAAGCAGCTTTCAGCTGTCCAACCCTGCAGGAAGACCAGCGTGCTTGGATGTGGGAACAGCTCAGCTGTGATAGCTGGTGAGAGCCACAAGATGTCTCTGGAAACCAGCATTTGGACAAAAAAAAGGCATTAATAACCCCAGAAAAGGGGCCGGGCTGTTTCCATCTGCAGTGAGCCCTGAGCCCTGGGGTATGTGCTGCTCTGAGCCCGTACTGGGAGCAGCGGGGCAGGGACAGCCCCATTTGCTAAAGCTCCCTCTCCACAACAGTTTATTCCAGGTGACAATTTAGCCCATGAGGTTGCACACATGGCACTTCCTCAACACGTGGATGAGAACTGTGGATCTGTAAATCACTGTTGGATCAAAAACTGTGTTGACTTCTGAAGTTGTGGGACAAACAGCAAAGAGTTGGAAACCAGATTAAAGAATTATTACAGTGCAGCAGAAAACAGGAAAAATGGGGGCAGTTCTTTCTGGAGCCCTTCTGCCACCTGTTTCTTGCACACCAGAGCAGTGTCTGCACAGTTTTGGGTCCCTTGCAGCAGAGCCTGCAGCTGATGGGATCTCAGCACTGGCTGTCTCAGCCCAGAGCAGCGATGAATAATCCCTTTCTCCCTTAGGGTCCTACTTCTGCTGCAGGTCACCCCCTCCAAGAGCTAAAGGAGATACTTTCAGCTTCTCAGATGTTTCCTGTAGGCAGCATTGGCCTGGGTTTATAACCTCCAAACTTGCCAACTCCTGTGGGGTTTCACTACCTGCACCATCAGCCCCAGGGATTGATGAGTACAGAAAAAATCCCATTGTGGCACACCCACGGACAGACATTATGGGAATGAACTCCCTGTCTCTGACACAGGGAAAAATCCTGTTGAACGTGACTCAGAGCTCAGCAGAATGCCTGCAGGTTCTGATCCTGCATCCATGTCAGTCACTCAGGAAACTCCTCTCCCTTTCACCAGCTCCTCTTGGCTTCCTAGTAAACAGCTATAGAATTGCAGGGTGGAAAAGGCCCATATAAGTGTAAAGTTGTTATTAAGAAACAGGCAAAGCACAGTAACCAGTGACTCACAAAGTTTAATGTGAGAAAACAAAGCTATCCTTCAATGGACCACATAGAGAGACAGCAATTATTGTAAACTGGAAAACCTTTTTAACATCCAACTAAAAATGTGTGGCAAATAAAATCCATTGCCCACCAGGCTCAGTGATTATAAGTATCATTTGTTTTAGGATTTGTTTTCCCTCTTACAAATCATAAGACAGTCATTTAAACTAATAACAAGTGAGTTATAGGGATAATGGGATTTTTAATGAGCTGTTTCTGGTTGGGGGTTGCCTTTACAGAAACTCATCCACTGCATTGCAAATGCCAGTATTTAGCACTGAGGGATGTGGTGAAAAGTCCATTAGTCTAAATCTGCTTTAACTGGAGGACCAAACTTTGTTCTTGCAGGGTGTTTAGAAAAACTCCCCCAGGACTGTACTATCATTATATCACTTTACTCGAGGCACATACATTTGGACAGAGCAGAATGAGAAAAAAAAGATGTAGTCAATATCTCTGGCATGATTAGATGAAGAAAAAAAAAATTAATGATGATGCTGACAAAGCCTTCCCCTTCATTGTACAGAGTGGGAACTTGGAATTGTCCTTGCTAATACACTTGTGTAGTATTAAGACAATTTGAAGCTGTTGTTGTGGAATATCACTAAGGTTTAATGGGACATTTCTTGATGACATTTAGCTTGACTTCTACCTCCTGGTTTGTCTGAGATGACTGCTTTTTTTGGTCAGAAAGTACCAATTTCCCTCCAAAGCATGTTGTAACTCAGAAGCAGAAGACCTGCTCCTGAATTGCTACCCATGCAAAAAAATGCTTGCCCCAAAGGACCAAAATCCCACAGTACATTTAATTTCCTGCATTAAAAAAAAAGCTGTGGTCCTTCATTTGAGATCTGTGTCTCCCATGATGTCTGGGCTGAGGCCTCAGGCGACTGAAGGATGTTGTGTATCCAGCTAAAAGAACCCACCCCAACCCACAACCACCCTTCCCACAGCCACGGCTTTGTGCAAAATGACAGAGAGGGTAAAACGGCGAACGCCAAATCTCCTGAGTGAAAAGGAATTAGTAAAACCCCATATTCATGAAATATTGAGAGCTAATTATATGTGCATCGGAAACCTCTGGGGGAAGGGAGATGGAGGCCTTTCATTAGACGGTAACTGGAACTTTTTCATCATTTGTCTAGCTCAGGAATGTAAGGCTGCTGTCTGGAGAGGGATGTGGGATTTGACTGCAGGGCTGGGTGTGCAGGTGAAGTGCCATGCTAGCGAGTGTTTCTATTGTACTCTGGCACATCTTGGAAAAGGCTCTTAGCTGTAGCAGGTCGGTGGGGCTGGGTGCTCCAACATCTCCGTGCTCCCACACGACCTCTTCACTCCGATGCACCGTAGGGAATCGTTCCCAAATTATATTTTCGTCTTGCTCTCACACAGTCCCCAAACGGGTCCAAAGTCCCATCCCTCACTTGAAATCTGGTCACGGTTTCTCCTAGAGGGTGGAAACCCCAGTCTACACCAGGCTGTCTCCAGAAAGTTCAATTTCCTTGCTTTTGACTTGCTCTCTGCTTTTGCAACCGAAACTAATGGCTGCTTATTGCCACTGCACCATCAGCCAAATTCAAGACCAGGACCAGAAGCGGTGAAGAGGAGGGCAGGTTTTTGTGGTGGAGCCAGAGGAAGGCTCGCAAAGGCAATGTGCCCTCTGCGTGCCCGGCAGTGCGGGCAGGGGACGTGAAGTGTAAAAGTGGGGAAATTTCTCTCTCGAACTTTTGCGGCCACTTTAGCCACAAAGATGCTCGGGGAAACCCATCCCGGGTCTCTGCCTTCTTCCCCCGTCTCCCTGCCGCCAGACCCGCTGGCCGCACCCGCGGCCCTTCTCCTGCAGCTGAATTTATTTTCCCCTCGTGACCTCCTGGCGATCCCCACGCAGGGCAGCAGTCTCTCTCCCGGGGAGCGCCCGGACAAGCCGCCTCCCGGCAGCGGCTCCTCCATCCGCCGCTGCTCCGGGCCGTGCCCGGGGCCCCGCGGAGCCTCCGCACCCGCGGTGCTGCTCGCGTTGCTCCCGCGGCGGCGGCGGCGCGCCCCGGCCCTCGGCACATAAATCAGCATTAAACCCATTCCCCCCTCTGATCCCCGGTGCCACCATCTATTACTCCCCCAGTGCGTTTTCTATCACCTTTTGTTAGAATTACACAGCCGGAAACTTAATTTACCCCGAGCTTTAGAGACAAATAAACCCCGCAGGCCGGTGGCCCAGCGATATGCCTGTTTACTCGCGCGATCCGTAGATTATTATGAATTGTTGTGATTTTCAAGCTGCTGGTGGTTTAAATGCCTTCTCGGCTACTCTTCCTGGCTGGGGAAAAAAAAAAAAAAATCCACCCATTCTTCCCGAGCAAGGGCCAAGGAGCAGGAGACCATCTCACTTGCGCTGGGATTTATCTACTTTACTATTGTTGTTATTATTATTATTATTGAAATTTGGAGCGAGCGAGGTTTTCAATTGCTGAAATAATTGCTTGGGAGAAAGGTTGCTTAATCTGTTCATACATTATTGACTCGGGCTCCAATATTTGGCTTGCTGCTTTTTATCGCAAGAAGATCACGTACGAGAGTCTTTTGCATAACAATTTTTAAAGAGGACACATCCTTATATCAAAAGTAGACGTGACTTGAATTTTGCCTGCGTTTGTCCCTAAAATGACCCAATTCCGGTTACTGCCACTGGGCAGCAGTAACATCATTTCTCCAGGCAATAGACTTATTCTGCTTTACTCTCTGCCCCTTTCCATGTCCCCCACCCCCAAGCCAACACGTACTTTTAAAGCTGATTATTTTGTCTTGCTGCATTTTAGCACTACACACACTGTTTTCTCTCCCTGGGAACGGATGAGCAGAGAGGAGCAAGCCCAGCTCGTAGGAGCCACATGGATAATTAGAGCCGAAAGTTCCCAGGCAAGGCAGAAATAGTGCCTTCAACGAAATTTTGCTGTGAGCCGCCGCAGAGAGAGCCCAGCGCCGGTGTCAGCGCCTCCAACCACCTCCTCGAACATCATTTCCCCGATGAGGATCAAAAGAGCCCCCCTCTCCCCTGCTTTTTCCAATCGAAATGGTGCTGCTTCCCAGCCACACTGGTCAAGTTAGTTCCGGAACAAAGGATGACAAAACCACAAAGGATTCTCTTCCCCCCCCCACCTCCCCTTTCTCCCCTTCTCAACTTCCCCGGTGCCTGCACACCGGCCCGGGGCAGGCCGGGACCCTCCCCCCGGTGTCGCCTCCAGGGTCCGGGGCTCGTCTCGCAGCCACGGCCCGGCCCTGGGTGTGCGAAGTGACAGAAGGGGGAGCGAAAAATTGTGGAGAGGGGCATGGGGCTCGGTTCCTCCTCAAAACACTGAAGGGAGAGAGCCCTGAGCTGCCTGCCGACCGGAAGGGGAGAATTGGTGACATCCACATCCCCCGACACCAGTGCTGTCGTTTGGACCTCGGGGTAAAAAACCTAAAGAACAGCAGATCTTTGCAGGAGAGCCCCAGCTATCCCTGCAGGCAGGCGCTTGGGGAGGGGTGTGCACCTGGGAGCCGAGGAGAGGACTCCGTGCGGGACCATTCCTCCACGCCAAGAGTTGAGCAAACTTTCCACGGCGGCGAAGCCTTTACTCCCGGGCAGGGGACGGGCGCGGGGCTGGCAGGAGGAGCCCCTCGAGGCGGCCCTCGGGCAGAAGGGGAAGCCGGGGAGTAGTGGCGGAGGGAGGTGGTGCCCGTGTGCAATCTCTGAGCTAACAGCCACGGCCATTTGCACACGCGTGTGTGCGAGGCGATATTCCCCCACGCGCCCGCTGCACACGCGTTCAGCTGCACAAATGCACCCGCAAACCCTCGCACGCAAATACAGGGAGTGCAGAAGGACTGGGAGACACGGCGGGGCTGCGTGGGCTGGACGCACACAGCCCCTGCCCCTACAGCCATGGCAGGACAGTGGGGGGGCGGCGTGGGCGCCAGTCGCGCGTGTGCCCCTTTGTCACCCAAATCTCCCGAATTCGATGAAGGGAAAAGCTTTACTACCAAAAGAGGCAGCCCTGCACCCACCAAAGCTGGGAAAAGTCTCGGGGATGTCGTTCCCAGCGCGGGGATCCGGCACCCCTGACCCGGGCGAGGACACCCCCTCCGCCCGCCAGAGCCCCGCGGAGCCCCCCCGGCCCCGGCCCCGCCGCCTCCCGCGGGGTCGGGCGGCGAAAGTTTTCCCCTCTCTTCCCTGGGCTCCACGACTCCCGGAGCCGAGAGAGAAGCAGGGCGAGACATAGGTGGGAAGAGCTGGAGGAAATTGAAAACATATTTTAAAATGTAAGCGGGTCCGAGCCAGCCCGACCGGGTGTGCCGGCGACTAAGAGCACGGCGGGACCGGGACCGGCCCGGCAAAGCAGAGGCGGTGCAGACCCCAAAACCTCCACGGAACTTTCAGCCCCTATTGGTAACGTCTTTAGCGAGGGGACAGGGGTATCTGTCCCGAAGTGGAGCAAAGCAGCGCTCAGAAACATCCACAATAACTTAAACCAGATTGTCAGGGAGCAGCCGGGGCCGGAGGGAGCCGCCGGAGCTGCTCGCCGGGCGAGAGGATGCGGCTGCCCTGCTCGGATCCTCCCCTGGCCAGCTAGCCAGGAACATCTCCGGGAGCTGGGACTTTTTAAGACAGCCGATCCAGGTGACTTGTGCAGCTCGCAGAGAGGTAGGGTGGGCTGCAGATGTGGGTGGGAGGCGGGAGGGGGCTTGGGAAGCAAATGGGAAGGGGTTTGCAGCCAGGCCACTGGGAAGCAGCGAGTTTTTCTTTTCTTTTCTTTTCTTTTCTTTTCTTTTCTTTTCTTTTCTTTTCTTTTCTTTTCTTTTCTTTTCTTTTCTTTTCTTTTCTTTTCTTTTCTCTTCTCTTTTCTTTCTTCCTTTCTTTTTTCTTTTCTTTCATATTCTTTCCTATTCTATTCTTTTATCTTCCCTTTCCTCGTCTTTTCTCCCTTTCTTTTATATTCTCTTTTTTCTCTTCTCTTATTTTCTGTCTTTTCCCTCTTATTTTATTTTTTCCCCTTTTGTTTCCTTTCCTTTTCCGCTCTCTTGCTTCTTTTCTTAATTTTTTTTCTATTTTTTATGCACCTTCTTATTTTTTCTACCTTTTCAGGTTTCTTAACCTTTTTCTTTTCTTTTCTTTTCTTTTCTTTTCTTTTCTTTTCTTTTCTTTTCTTTTCTTTTCTTTTCTTTTCTTTTCTTTTCTTTTCTTTTCTTTTCTTTTCTTTTCTTTTCTTTTCTTTTCTTTTTCCTTTTCCTTTTCTGTATTTTTTGTTTGGTTTTTCCTTTTTCCTGATAAATTTTTCTTTATTTTCCTTTTTCTTTTCACTTTCATTTCCCCTTTTTCTTTCCTCTTTTGTCTTATCTTTTCGTTCTTTTCTTTTTTCCTTTTTTGTTTTCTTGCAGGAAAAGAAACAAACCAATAATATCGCTAAGAATAAGAAAGATAGTTTTCTCTTCTCCCCTCAGGAACTTCTGCTGGTTGTTTTCACCTCCATCCCACTTGGGAAGGGAGGACAGACGATGAAGTAAATAAAATTAAACCTTTACTACAGTTCCCCACGACTCGAGAGCCGGGCTGCATTGCTGGGGTGGGGGTGGTCCTGGATGGTAATTGATTCATAACTCTACACCAGGACACCAGGGCACAACATCTTCGGCTCCCCGGGAACATCTCGGGGGAGCGGGGCGGCCGCGCTGCCCGCCCGGCCCGGGGTGCGGGGCTGCAGCTCCGGCCGGCCGCGCCGAGCTCTCCCCGCAGCCCGGCCCTCCTTTTCAGAAAAAACATCCCTTCCTCTCTCCGCACTCCCCGCGTTGCTACCAGGAGAGATTTTGACTCTCAGAGACATAAACCTGTGCCCCGAAAAAAGTTTCGAGCGGAGCTGCCTCCAATACCTATTTACCAACGAATTACACCGCTATTATTGCTTTCAATGAAGACTGAATCCCCAAGCGATAATTGAATTAGTCTATTGAAGAGACTGTCAGGTACAATGACGTGGTATATCCCGCGCCTTTCCCAGGGTCTATAGGCTTTGGGGACCCGGAATGTATAGTCTGACCTTACAGCTCATAATAATAATGCTGCACTTGTAGCAGAAATCTATTCGTATTCACTTTTAACAAAACCTCTGGTCAGCCAGTCCCTGTAGGAAGGATGAAATCTATTGTATTAGAACAACTCATTTATGTCCTTCAGCAAAGGCCCCAATGAGATCTGATCTAGACGTAGAAATAGGATTACCACAGCGTATATTAACCACGTTTCTATACTTCCTCCTTCCTATAAGGGCGCCGAGAAAACAAAAACGCAAAGGATTTTTAATCAAATTTTAACTTTATTTTTATTTTCAATTTTAAAACTTCCTTCCTTTGGCGGCCTTCCTCAAAAAGAAGAAAAAGAGAAGAAGAGAAAAAAAGAAAATAAACCAAACCAAAATAAAAGCAAATACAACGAAATCGGTGAAATTATTCCGCCCGGTTTCCGAAGTGACTGCGGGCGCCGCGGGCTGGCACGGTGCGCGGGAGCAGCGCGGCCCCCTCCGCACAGCCCGACGGGGGCACCGGGCGTCCCGGCCCGGCTCCCCGGCTCCGCCACCCTCGGCTGCACTCCTCCTCCCGGAACGGATCTGCTCCCGCTCCCATCCCCGAGCCGGGATGGCTGACCCCAGCCCCAGCGCCGAGAGCCGCTGGGGACACCAACCTGCGAGAGACTCAGACGGCACCGCGGCACTTCCGAGGGGCAGCGGAGCGGCAGCACGGCCCCGGGCCCGCAGCACGTTCGGGGAGCCCTCGGAGCCCCGGCCCCGCCGGAGGAGCCGACGGCTAAGCGGGAGAGCCCCCCCCGCGACGGCAGCGTGAACGGGGCTCCGCGGGACCGGGCCCCCCGACGGGCGCCCCGAAACCCAGCGGCACCCACAAGTTACAGAGGGAACTTTTTCCTAAAAAGGGATTTTTTTAAAGCTTCCGTCCTTAAGCCACCGTGTGTAGACATATTACCCCGATTACTGTAACTACCTGCGAGCCGGGGAGTAATATTTATCTATTTAGATAGGAACGGTCGCGATGGAAAAAATATCCAGCCTGGAAATATACATCGTCTTTTCCTTTAACCCCTCCTCATTCATCCAGTCGATTCCCCACCCCCTCCGTACACAAACCTACTCAATTTATAGAGAAGCCTTTACTATCCAGAACAGTTTCTAGAAGGGAGGACTCCAGATGAAATAATCCCCCTCCCTACACACACTTGTACATACACACACATACGCACACACACGCACACATGCACATAGACACACTTCCCCCCCCCGGGCGTGCTCACGAAGGCAAATTAAATAGTTAAAGGCTTCGATTTCTCTCTCTCTCCCTTTTGTTACCCAATTTTGGAACATTTAAGGATGGGTGTGTGTATTGTATTCAATAATAAAAGCTATAGGGCCGCCAGGACATTTATCATCCTATTACTGTAACAAATCCGGGCTCCCAATACATGAAAGGTAAAATGAATTACCGACGTTAAGCCGTCAATAAAGTCATTTCTGTAAATGGTGTCTCCGAAGGACTGCAGCATTATTCAACTAGCTTTATCAGCAGCTGGGAAATTACGTGAAGAAGCTCGCAGCGTGTAATATGGCCCTGCTTACTTTGATTAAGCGTCTTGCCAGGGAATAGTGACAGTGCTTTTGACCAGGTTTTATTCGCCGTCCTGTGATGAACGCCAAGCTGATCAGGCGGAATGAAGAGTAATTAAAACCTATAAATTATCTTTTGCAGCCCTTCTCAAGGCGTCTCTTGCAGGAGAGATAAGGCAGCGAGCCCCCATTTACAGCTCTGAAAGGGACCGCGGCTCACAAAGGCTACGTGGCTAAATGGGATATTGATAGTGTCCTAATTAGAATTTAATTAAGTACCCACGCTCGCTTTTGGGATAAAGATTTCAATTTTGCTAACTTAAATATAAATAAACCCAATTTCGGTGCGAGTAAATGATATGATATTGTGAATGCAGGGGGGGTTTAACATTCATTTAATTGCGGATGAAGCTCTTGATTCCAGGGCTGATTGTGTTCTGCCAGCTATTATTTTAGGGGATTATTGTGTGGCTGGAGGTAACAATTCGGTAATGTTTCTCCGGTACAGAAAATAACCGAACGTGCCTCGGAGGTGCGGGCACACACACGCCTCCCGGGCACCCGGGGAGCAGCTGACGGACACCCAGAGATGTTTCCTTCGATTCCCGGTGCCGGTCGCCTCCTGAAAAGCGGAGCCACGGGCCGGGCCGCATCCCCGGGGCTGCTCCCGGAGAGGGAAGAGCACCCAGCCGGTGCAGCACGGCGGGGCGAGGCGGAGGAGCCTCGCTGCTGCCGGCACCGCAGCTCAGCCCGCCGAGATGCGGACACACACAGAGGCAGAGCTATAGGTGCATTTCGAGCCCGTGCACATATAGGATACATAGGCGGCGGCACGTGACGCGGCCCGGCCCCGCGGAGAGGCGCGGAGCGCTGCGCGGGGCCCCGCGGCCCCTCCGGACCCACCGCCACCCGGCCGCCGTTTTGGGGAGGGGGTAAATGGGGGGGTTTCGGTTACGTCAGAATGAGAAAACGCCCGGAATTGCCCTTCCCGCAGCTCCGGGACTCGGCCGCGGGCTGGAGAGCGGCTCCAGCCGGAGCAGGTGCCTGCGGGCCGGCGGGGAAACGCCGCTGCTCCGGGCACCCAGCCCGCCCGGAGCTCCTCCGCTGTGTAAAATGTGGGGTGTCGTGGGACCCCCATCTCCAATGCTCCTCCGTGTGAGCACCAACACTGCCCTTACCCGCAGCCACTCGGCTCCCGCGGCCGGGAGCGCCCGGGGCCGGGGCAGCAGACACCGGCTGCGGCAGAGCCGCCTTCAGTGGCGCTTGGCTGCGGCCCCAGCAGTCCAGCAAAACCAGAACTGGGACCACGGCATTTTTGTTTGTTTTCTGTAAATTCATTTTTTGACAGCTGCATCAATCCTGAAAAAGTGGCTTTTTCTTCCCATCCCTCAAAATCCTTAAATTTTCCGTCTGCCTCAACGCAGGTCTCGAAGTGCTCGTTCCCTGCCGGGCAGAAAAACCAAAACAAAACCAAACGAGAATACCAGGGGGAAAAAAAAGCAACAAACCGAAAACAAACAAACAAACAAGCAAACACCAAAAAGCAGACGAGGAAACATTATTAGAGTTCAGCTGTGAGCCGGAGCTGATCTGCTTCGTATTCCGAAAAAAAACCCAAGCCCAGTAAAATAACAAGCCAGAGAGAGGCTTCGGCCGTAAGACCAGCTCGTCCCGGCAGTGCCTCCTGCCTTTATTGCTATTTATTGTTGTTATTATTATTATTACTGTAATTTTTAATCCTCCAAACCAAAAAGGTTCGATTCCAGGGAGCCTCCACCCGGCTCGCCATCTCCCCGCGCTGCCCAAAGCCGCCGCGGGAGAATAGAAAGCAAAAAAAGAAAAAAGACGGGAAAAGCGCACAGATTTGGAAGAGGGGGTGTTTATTATCGCTGGGGCAACAGCAAAGCGGCCGATGACCAAATCCCCGCCACCCGTGGAGGACACGGCGTGGCTGGAAGTTGTTGTTTACGGGGCTGGCAGGGGGCCGGGGAGGAGGG
>VYZP01024978.1:124339-184762 GCA_013400635.1 Hypocryptadius cinnamomeus
GGTGATGCGCGGACGCGCTCGGCCCCGGCCTCCCCGTTCCTTCCCCATCCTTCCCTCCGCCGTGCCGGGGCGGCGGTGCCGGGTTTGGGGGGCTGGGGGGGGACACACGGAACCAGCACAAATTCACCCGTCGGCCATTTTTCCTCGGCCGGCGGGGAGGGGGCGGCGGTCGGTCTGTCGGGCGGTCGGTCTGTCGGTCGGCGGCGCGGCCCTGCCCAGCGGCGTGTGTGTGCCCTGCCCGCAGGCCCCCGCACCAGGAAGCTGAAGAAGAAGAAGACGGAGAAGGAGGACAAGCGGCCGCGGACGGCGTTCACGGCCGAGCAGCTGCAGCGGCTGAAGGCGGAGTTCCAGGCGAACCGGTACATCACGGAGCAGCGGCGGCAGAGCCTGGCCCAGGAGCTCAGCCTCAACGAGTCCCAGATCAAGATCTGGTTCCAGAACAAACGGGCCAAAATCAAGAAGGCGACGGGCATTAAGAACGGGCTGGCGCTGCACCTCATGGCCCAGGGACTCTACAACCACTCCACCACCACGGTGCAGGACAAAGAGGAGAGCGAGTGAGGCGGGCGGCCCCAGCCCAGCCCTGCGCCGCGGCGCCGGCCCGCCGGCCGGGAGGCGGACAGGTGCGATTTAAAAGCAGATCTATTGTCTATCCATAGTATAAGGACTCCGATTAAGAAAAAAAAATAAATATGAACACTTAAGAAAAATTATCTCTATATAGCCAAACAGCATATGACCTTGTATATATTTAATTTCAGGTAAGAAATATGTGTAGCGATCTCTATTTGCTGGACAGTTTCTCTCTTCCCTTCTCTCTGTTTCTCCTTTCTTTTGTTCGTTTGTTCGTTTTGTTTGCTTTCCTTTTTTTTCTTTCTCCCCCCCATGTCCGTTGCTCCTGTTTTACAGTAAACGTCGGACTTTTCTCATCTGTCATTTGATCTTATTTTATTTTTTTTTTGTGTGTGTGTGCGAATTTCTGTCTCTTTTTTTTTTTTTTCCCGAGGAAAAAAAATTTCTGATCCACAGACTGCGAGACTGAACCCGCCGCTACAAGCCAAAGATTTTATTATGTTCAGAAATCTGTAGTCTGAAATAAAGTGTAGACTGTGTTCAGGATCCAGGCTGGCTGTAATTCTTTATTTTAGTGTATGGATGTTTGCATATATATATAGACATAAAAATATAATAAATAAATGTATATATACATACACCATACGCTGTGTACATAGTGCCATTTTGGTGGCATATTTAGGTTTTGCTTTCGATAGTTGCAGCAATTTTTAAACTACTCATCCCTTGTTCAAAACGCTTAGATCTTCGATTTTTTAAAAATGATTTTTAATTTTTCTACCCTTTAAAAATAATTAATTCTCTTTGGCAATTGCGGTCGTGCTTCACCTCCCGCATCTCCCTTTTTAACCAGAAATTAAAACCACCTCATAATAATGGTGATACAAGTTCCCGCTGAAAAATTGCCTGAAATTCTGGATACTTAGGGCTCGGGATGTGTTGGAAGGATGTTGGTCTGACAGCTCCTTGCCTCTCTCCGAGAGGATCTGCTCCCACGCTGTTTCCAGCGAGGACCTCTCCCGAGGGTCGGACCGGAGCGATCGGCACTCGGCGCCAGGCGCTGCTCCGCCGCTCCCGGGAGCGCTCCCGGCGCCGGTCCCTGCCCTCCGCTCCCTCTTGCGGGGCTCGGGCTCGCATTTGCCGTGTGCGGGACGCGCGGGGTGGCGGAGGGCCGGCGGCACGGCGGAGCTCCCGGCTGCGGCCCCGTTCCGCTTTTCCACCCACCCCGGTTAAAGGCCGGCCGTGCCCAGTCCCGGGTCGGCTCTCTTCGCCGCCGGCCGGGGGACACGGACGGGCCGGGACCGGGCCGTGCCCACGGCCTTCTCCTCGAGCCGTCGGGGACCGCCGGGCCTGAGCCCACGCGGGCCTTGCGTGGGGCTCGGCCCAGCCGAGGGCAGGCGACGGGATTCCCCTCCTCACTGACCCTGATGGAAGCGGGCACCGAAGCGGGTGGAGAGCCGCCCGTCCCCCTCGACGAGGCTGTCTGTCGGCTTTCCTTCTCTTTCTGCTCCTCTCTACCCCCGCCCTAGGCCCGCAGCCGGCAGGGCGAAGAGGACAAGCGAGCAGAGCTGGAGCCGGGGGACCCTTTCTCCTGCATCTCCCCGGAGGATGGGGCGATGCCGAGGCCGTGCCCAGGTCAGTGGGATCGGGGGGCGGAAGAAGGCAAGCAGCAGCACTCGNGCGGAGCGGGGCCGGGGTGGGCTCCCCTGTGCCGGCCCGGGGCCGCTCCAGTGCGCGGGGAAGGCGGCGCTGCCTGGCCCCGGCTCCGCTCCGCACTACCCGGCCTGGTGCTCCTCGCCGGCCGTCAGTGCGGCCGAGCCGTCTCCATCCCCCGTTATTGACACGTCCAGCGACTTCAAACTCAGAAAAGCCTCTTTGATTGACTGGGCTGATTGATGGGGTGATAGAGCTGTCAGACGGCACGGCCTCGCTCCCGGCCGGCCCGGCCGCGGGTGTTGTGTTGCCGATTCCCAGGGCCACCGAGCGCCCGGCGTTCTGCACTTGCGCCTTCATTTCCTTTCCTCCCCTTTCTTCGGGCAAGGGATCATTTCTGCATGTCCTCCTCCCCGACGCTCCCTGCTCGCTGCAGCCCGGAGGGGAGAAGGGCGAGGGGAGGCTGGCTGAGCTCGGCCGCTCTCTTTGTTGTGTTCGTAGCTGCCCGCCGGCCCCGACTGCTTCTCTCGGCTCCGGGGACGATCGGGCTGTGGCGGTCGGAGGCGCCGGCACCCCGCTGCAAGGTGCCGGGACTCAGTAATTCACTTCCCGCTCCCTCCACCCCCCGCCGGTCCAGCCCGGGAGAATCCCGCTGGGCCTCGTCCCTCTTCCCACCGGGCCTCGTCTCTGTCCCCGCCGACAGCCGCTGCCGAGCCGGGGGGAATTCCCCCGTTCCGGGGAAGAGCTGCGCCGGGAGAGGAGCTTTCGGCCTACTCGGCCGCGGGGAGGCCTCTCCGGCTTCGGCTCCGGCTGCTGCTGGCGGGGGGCTGCGGGCCTGGGACCGCCCGCCGAGCCCGGCAGCTGTCGGGGAATTTTCGTAGATCCCATTCTTCACGGTTCCCTCCCCGCTCCTCTTCCCCATGGCCGGGCCAGGCCGGCGGGCAGAGGACCGGGGCTACCCCTCCTCGGCTAGGCGCTGCCCTCAGGATGCGCCCCAGGACCGGGTGTCTTCCCCGGCGAACTGCGTTGCACTTCAGCTGGCCTCTTTGCGGCCTGCATGTGGAGCAGCGGGGCTCTGCTTTTGGCTGGCCCTCGCGGAGGGAGCTGCAAGCGGGGCCGTAGGTCCCTGGCAGGGATCGGCCGCCGGAGAGCCCAGGCGACCCGGGCGGTGGCGGCGGGGCTCCAGGGTGGCGGCGGAGAAGGGCCCCCCAGGACGGGGCTGGCTTTGCGGACAGGGTCGTTGTCCCCCGAAAGGAGACCAGGGCAGCCTTCTGCCAGTCTGCTGCTGGCGGCTCCCCGGTGCCTGGCAGCGGGAACCTTTGGTCCCCGCGCTGCCCGGCGGGCTCGCTGGCCGGCCGGCAGGCCCCGGTCCCCGGCCGTGCAGGAGAGCGGCTCGGCCCTGCAGGGCGGGCGGAGCGGCGCCCCGACGTGTGCCAGGGCGCGGGGCGAGCGGGGCTTCGCTCCCCTCGCCCGCGGGGCCGGCTCGGAGGGGCCGGGGCGGCGGGTGATGCGCGGACGCGCTCGGCCCCGGCCTCCCCGTTCCTTCCCCATCCTTCCCTCCGCCGTGCCGGGGCGGCGGTGCCGGGTTTGGGGGGCTGGGGGGGGACACACGGAACCAGCACAAATTCACCCGTCGGCCATTTTTCCTCGGCCGGCGGGGAGGGGGCGGCGGTCGGTCTGTCGGGCGGTCGGTCTGTCGGTCGGCGGCGCGGCCCTGCCCAGCGGCGTGTGTGTGCCCTGCCCGCAGGCCCCCGCACCAGGAAGCTGAAGAAGAAGAAGACGGAGAAGGAGGACAAGCGGCCGCGGACGGCGTTCACGGCCGAGCAGCTGCAGCGGCTGAAGGCGGAGTTCCAGGCGAACCGGTACATCACGGAGCAGCGGCGGCAGAGCCTGGCCCAGGAGCTCAGCCTCAACGAGTCCCAGATCAAGATCTGGTTCCAGAACAAACGGGCCAAAATCAAGAAGGCGACGGGCATTAAGAACGGGCTGGCGCTGCACCTCATGGCCCAGGGACTCTACAACCACTCCACCACCACGGTGCAGGACAAAGAGGAGAGCGAGTGAGGCGGGCGGCCCCAGCCCAGCCCTGCGCCGCGGCGCCGGCCCGCCGGCCGGGAGGCGGACAGGTGCGATTTAAAAGCAGATCTATTGTCTATCCATAGTATAAGGACTCCGATTAAGAAAAAAAAATAAATATGAACACTTAAGAAAAATTATCTCTATATAGCCAAACAGCATATGACCTTGTATATATTTAATTTCAGGTAAGAAATATGTGTAGCGATCTCTATTTGCTGGACAGTTTCTCTCTTCCCTTCTCTCTGTTTCTCCTTTCTTTTGTTCGTTTGTTCGTTTTGTTTGCTTTCCTTTTTTTTCTTTCTCCCCCCCATGTCCGTTGCTCCTGTTTTACAGTAAACGTCGGACTTTTCTCATCTGTCATTTGATCTTATTTTATTTTTTTTTTGTGTGTGTGTGCGAATTTCTGTCTCTTTTTTTTTTTTTTCCCGAGGAAAAAAAATTTCTGATCCACAGACTGCGAGACTGAACCCGCCGCTACAAGCCAAAGATTTTATTATGTTCAGAAATCTGTAGTCTGAAATAAAGTGTAGACTGTGTTCAGGATCCAGGCTGGCTGTAATTCTTTATTTTAGTGTATGGATGTTTGCATATATATATAGACATAAAAATATAATAAATAAATGTATATATACATACACCATACGCTGTGTACATAGTGCCATTTTGGTGGCATATTTAGGTTTTGCTTTCGATAGTTGCAGCAATTTTTAAACTACTCATCCCTTGTTCAAAACGCTTAGATCTTCGATTTTTTAAAAATGATTTTTAATTTTTCTACCCTTTAAAAATAATTAATTCTCTTTGGCAATTGCGGTCGTGCTTCACCTCCCGCATCTCCCTTTTTAACCAGAAATTAAAACCACCTCATAATAATGGTGATACAAGTTCCCGCTGAAAAATTGCCTGAAATTCTGGATACTTAGGGCTCGGGATGTGTTGGAAGGATGTTGGTCTGACAGCTCCTTGCCTCTCTCCGAGAGGATCTGCTCCCACGCTGTTTCCAGCGAGGACCTCTCCCGAGGGTCGGACCGGAGCGATCGGCACTCGGCGCCAGGCGCTGCTCCGCCGCTCCCGGGAGCGCTCCCGGCGCCGGTCCCTGCCCTCCGCTCCCTCTTGCGGGGCTCGGGCTCGCATTTGCCGTGTGCGGGACGCGCGGGGTGGCGGAGGGCCGGCGGCACGGCGGAGCTCCCGGCTGCGGCCCCGTTCCGCTTTTCCACCCACCCCGGTTAAAGGCCGGCCGTGCCCAGTCCCGGGTCGGCTCTCTTCGCCGCCGGCCGGGGGACACGGACGGGCCGGGACCGGGCCGTGCCCACGGCCTTCTCCTCGAGCCGTCGGGGACCGCCGGGCCTGAGCCCACGCGGGCCTTGCGTGGGGCTCGGCCCAGCCGAGGGCAGGCGACGGGATTCCCCTCCTCACTGACCCTGATGGAAGCGGGCACCGAAGCGGGTGGAGAGCCGCCCGTCCCCCTCGACGAGGCTGTCTGTCGGCTTTCCTTCTCTTTCTGCTCCTCTCTACCCCCGCCCTAGGCCCGCAGCCGGCAGGGCGAAGAGGACAAGCGAGCAGAGCTGGAGCCGGGGGACCCTTTCTCCTGCATCTCCCCGGAGGATGGGGCGATGCCGAGGCCGTGCCCAGGTCAGTGGGATCGGGGGGCGGAAGAAGGCAAGCAGCAGCACTCTCGGTCGGCGTAGCCTGCAGCTAACCCCTCCTCGTCCCGTCGGAGGCATTAGGGGTTTTCCGTCTATTTGAGAAGGGGAGCAGTGGGGATGATGGCTTCTGCCATTTTCGTGCTTTTTAACTTTTCCTGCTTAGAGCTGCGGCTTGCTATCACCGTCCGGGGATGGAGGCGCAGGCTGGGGAGAGAGCCCCGTGCCCTCCGTGCCCGTTGCCGGTGGGGCAGGACCCCTCCTACACCTCATCCCACTCCAACCTACCCCAGCGTATCCCACCCCATCCCCGCCCAGCCCAGCCCGCCTCTGCCCGCTGAGGGCTCTTCTCTCTGCAGGCCGAGGAGCCGGGAATACTCAGAGGGCTTAAATAAATGTTGTACAGCGCCATCTAAAGTTGTGCATTTCTTTCTCTCTCTCTTTTTTTTTTAATTTTTTATTTTTTTTCCGATGGGATTGGAACGTGAACTCAAATCTTCCGCTCTCAGGAAAATAAAGCCGTCCTTGAAAGTGCGAGTTCCACCGCTCGCGGGGAGAGCGGTCGGCGAGAGCCCGGACCAGCGGGGCAGCTGCAGAGTTCGGGGGCCGCATTCAGATTCCCCCCGAGGCCCCCCTTCACTTGCCGCTGTCGGGGGGACACAGGGAGATTGCTCCCCTACTCCCGCACACTCCAGTCTCAGTTCAGTCCTCTGCCTTTGCCATACACGCCGTTTCGCACTCCCCTGGAGTTATACAGGCGAAAAATGGCATTTCTCCTTAAAAATCGAGTAACGATCATCCCCAAGAGCGTTCCCGGGCCGGATCTGGCCCGGACCTGCCGAGGGTAGAGGGCACCGACCCACTTCGCTTCCCCTGTCCGCGGGACACGGGTGATGCTCGGGCTGGCTCTCGGCGTCGGTCGAGCAGGGCTGTCGGCCCCTCCCGCTGTCCCCCCCGCCACCAGACCCCGGAACCTGCTGCCTACCTGCAGCCGGGAGCCGGCTCCGGGGTGCTGGGGTTACCCGAAGGCTTGGGGGGCTCCAGAGGAGGAGGAAGATGAAGAAGAGTTTCTTCAGCCGCGGGTTGTCCAACCAGACTCAGTTGAGCTGGACAAGTCAGGAATAAAGCCGACGAGGGAAATATAGGGCAGATTAAAGGAAGCCTAAAGAGGATTATTTTAAAAAATCAGACTTTTTAATGTAATTACGCTTTTAGGTTTTCTCACGCAGAGCAGCTGAGCGGAGCATATTGGTGAATGGGTGCAGGCCGGCGAGGTCCAGGTCTGTCCTCGCTGGCTCCACGAGTGACCTTGGTCCCCTGTGGGTACCGAGGGCAAACAGGCCCGCGGGGAATGGCGGGGAAGACCTTCACCCGGGGCTCAGCATCAGCCCGAGCTGAGAAATAAGAGCAGAAGGCGCAACATCCTCCCGTAGGGAAGGAACCAGGTGTGCGCGGAGCGGCGGGGGGAGGCGAGGGACACGCACCGGGCCCCCGGCCGGGGAGGAATGCTGGGGGCTGGACGGACGGGTGGGACTGGGGAGCCCAAGTCCCAGGAAGAGCACCCGCTAGCCCAGGCGGAAAAGCCCTGGAGGCAAAGCGCTACCCTCCCCCTCCTTCCTGCGTGCCTCGGGGGTCTGTTCCCCCACACCCCGGCTCTCGGGAGGCAGCCGCGCCTTTGTGGGATGTGAATATCAGTCAACACCCAACACACAATCCTCAGCACCCCCGTCCTCCCTCCGCTGGCGAAATGACGCACCGACGCTTATTTCTCCGTCCAAGGCACCCCTTGGATCGGGGACAATCGTTCCCGACCCCCGGCCCTGTCCCGACGACCACCCCCCGGGAGGGCGCGGCCCGGCGGCCTGCTGATTTGCATATGCAAATGAGGCACGGGGGAGGAGGGGAAGGCCACGCGTGGTCCCCCCCGTCGGTCCCCTCCGGCCGGGGCGCAGATCCCGCTGCCTCCTGTCACGGAACTTGTTCCTTTGTGCCGCCTTTCGAGGAATCAAAGCAGACACGGTTGTGACACGTAGCCCGGAGGGTCAGAGGTCAGATTTCACAATCCCAATTACAATGATTTCTAATGATGTTTATCTTGCGGGTTCCGACGGCTGGGAGCTTTACAAGAGAGCTTCGCTCCCCTCCCCTCTGCTTGGAGGGCCGTGGGTGCGGGGGGCTCTCGCCTCGCCTCCCGCCGGGGGCAGATGCGCTTCCCTCGGGCACGGAGCGCCGCGTCCACCCCGCCGAAGGGCGCTGGGAGCCGGACCACGGTGCCGGGAGTAGGACGTCAGGGGTCCGGCCCCGGCCTCGGGCTCCCTCCGTACTTCCCCGAGGTGGTCGAAGCCACGCCGGAATTAAGCGAGTGAATACCACAGTGGTTTACAGTGAATTCTGCCAAGCACTCACCTCTCCCTCCCCGTCGGGTAAGGTCCGAGGCAGCGCTAGCAAGTGACTGAGCGGAGGTAGGAGCTCTGCTCGTCGATCATTTGTCCGGAGTCGGTCGCGGCTGTGGGGGCTGCAGGGACCGGCCTTGCCCCGTTCACCCTCCCGCCCCTGAGCCGCTCAGCCGCGCCCGAAGCCGCCGGCGGAGTCCCAGGGGGAGGAGGCGGGCGGTCCCTGCGGGGAGCTCCCTCCGCGCCCGGAGAGGGTCCTGGCAGCGACGAGCACGGCCCAGAGCACCTCTCAGCCCCAGGGCTCCGACTTGTCGGCGAAACCAGTTCGATGTAACTTTTATTTTGTCTTACAAGAAATAAACGCAGAGCGGCGATCGGATCAAAACACGACTCAAACGGTTTCCTTTTAAATCTAAAACCGTTTTGAAAAAGATTTGTCGAATGGCCAAGGGCTGAAACTTTGAGAAAAGGTAATAAATGTTGAGTAAAAAAAAAAAATCTTAACTTTTCTTCTGTTGGGGAGTTGGACACGTAGCACCCGAGCCTCGGGCTGGCTGTTGACAGAAGCGCGCAAGGTGCATCTTTATGCTCTACATCAAATGCCTTTGACACAGACTTAAAAAAGTCTATGTAAAGCAGCTAATGGTGCTCGCTCTTCCGGCTGAGTAAGTCGGGGAACCAGATTTTGCTGGAAGTAGAAGTCCTTTGCTCTGAGAACTGATCTTTACTGCATCAGGTGAGCAACCCTTACATTAAAAAGACTTTTCTTGTTTGTTTTTGGCCACTTGATCAGTTAGGAGATAACGAAGATGCGAATAAAAACTTCGGCAGCTGCGGCAGCAGCAGAGCCGTCGGGGGGGTTGAGGAGGCAAGGGGCTGCGGAACCCGGCGCGCTGCGGGCCTCGGCCGGGCCGGTGCCGGTGCCGGTGCCGGTTTCGGCGGTGCAGATGTGGGGGCTCCGCGGGGTCGGGGGGACGGACACTGGGAGCAGCCCCACTTTGCCCCCGCGCTCTGCCGCAGGGCTTGGCTCGAGTACGGGAAGGAGCCGCTGCTCCGGGGAGATGCGGGGGTACAGGCGGGCCAGGGCACTTTTTGGTGATTTTTTTTCCTTTTTTTTTTTTTTCTCCTCATCGGGGTCACACCAGCGGTGAAGGCAGCCCCGACGGCGGGCGCTGCCGGGGTACCACGGGCGCTGCTGTTCCTCGGCGCGGGTGGGGTGTGGGAAAGGGCTGTGCTGGCAGCGGGGCCGGTTCCTGTCCGTCGTGCCTCCCAGCGCCGACGGAGACGCTCCCCGCCCGCTCCCCGACGCCTCTATTTGCGAGGACATGCTGCCGCTCGAGAAAATACCGCAGGGACCCGAGAAACGGTGGCAGTAACGGGGCATTTTTATCTCCTCTCCCTTCTTTTGATTGCCAGGTGAAAAGGACACCCCACTTGTTACCCTGCCCTTGTCCATCACAGGCTCCCCCCTGGCGGGGAGGGAGGCTCGGGGACCCAGTGGGGACATCGGCTCTCTCAGGAGTCCCCTCACGCTAACAGACCTTGTAGAAATAGGTGGAGGAGGAGCTGCACCTGCATGGCCTTGTCAGGCTCAGGAGAGGCTGGGGGAGAAGTTGAGCTTAAACCCGAAATTTGGAGCAAATGGAGCCAATGAGGACTGTACGCTGGTGGGTACCTTCAGTTATGGAAAGGTTGAAGAAGGCATGAGAAGTAATATTAACTTTAGGATCAGCCCCATTTTTTTTCCTTTGAGAGAACAATGCGTGCCTTATCTCCCTCTGAATAAATAAATCATAATTGCCCGACAGTTACCCGTCACAATAAACTTGACCAGATCTTCCAACAATTAGTTACGCGTTCTCTCTGCTCTGGTAAAAGTCTTGTTAAATGTGATGAATGTTAAAATAAGCTACCCTTGAACGTACTTTCCAAGATCTTTATTGGAAAAGTACAAGTATGTAAGCCTCTTAAGGAGACCATAATGAAAGAGGGTGACTGGTGAAACATAAGACTTGAGATAGCACTAGATATTCAGATACAAATGAAATACTGATTGGATCATGCCTTTTTAATGGGGTTTGATGTATTCCTGGTGCTGCTTTAAAAATTAAAAAAAAATTAAAATCCTTTTCCTCCCAGAGCCAAGCACAGACTCCAGCAGCAGTTTTGCTGGAGAGCACTGCCAGCTTGGCCCTTTCCAAAGGCAGGTTCAGCTGCTTAGAATATTGCCTGGGAGTATCACACCTCAATTATTGCAGTACTCTTCTCCTGCAGGGCTGCTGCAGCAGTACCTGGACCCCAGGTGAGAAGGTGCTTCCCATTAGGCTGGCTGGGGCGAACCTATGCTGTCTGTCAACCCTCAGAGGACAGCAGTCAGTGGTTTGGATAGAAGAGGGAGGCTTGCAAGATGTGAGGCTTCCCCAGCTTCTCTAGCAGAAAGGGAGTGGAAAGTGTTTTGAAGCCTTCTGACTCAGGCCCCCCCATCCCCCAGATACCTGTAAGAGTCCCGGGCCAACTTTTAATCAGGGATATCCGTGGAATCTGCCCCTGAGACATGGAATTGGAAGGCAAGAGCAGAGCAGCAGCTTTGAGCACCTGCACACAAACAGCCCCAAGAACTGGCCCCAGGTGTATCCTTCTGGCTAAGGAACCAGGGTAGACCTTGGTACATCTGAGGACCTTTAATTGGATTAGAAAAATGACCAATATATTTTTTTGCTGTTCCCAAGAAAGGTCTGATCTTTTGCTTGGGATTGCCCCATCTGTGTGTTTCTAAGTGATTAACCTGGCTGTACCAGTGTGATGGGTCCTTGGCTGAGAGTGCTGGTCCTCCCTTGAGCAGAACAAGGAGAAGCTGCACTGAGGCTCCTCTCTGCAGGTGGTGTGAATCAGGGTCAGGCTTTGGAGCGGGCAGAGTGATTTCTTTCTGTCCCTGTTGGTGCAGAGCAGGGCATTGGGAATTTCATCTGAGCCAGGCAAGGCTCCGGGGCCACCTACACACCAGGAGATCGCACAAGGAAATTCCTTGTGTGTTTTCCAGCTACACCCTTTGCACAGTGATGGATGACTTGGTGCAGCCCAAGTCTGGACATTTATAGCACTGTGTGATCTCCATGCTACTGGAGGAGCTGGTGAAGGTCCCTAACTCCAGAAAAACAGGTAGGGAATTTCATGGTGGAGGTTCATAGCTATGAGCAAGAAGGGATGTTAGAGTAACAACCTACTGGTTTCATTTGCAGCCTTTAACTTCTATAGGTCTTTTTACATGCAGGGTCATATATTTAAAGTGGATTTCTGGATTAATGTAAGGTTGTTTGAGGCTCCCTCCCTTAAGTAAAAACACACGACACCCTTGCTTTCTTGTGGAAATGAACATAAATATGGATCCATTTCTGCAGTGGTTTAACATGCAGCTGAATTTACCCCAGAATGTCTGTTATAGGATGCATCATATAAATATATAATGGGTCACATTTTAGATACTGATCATGTCCTCCATAGATAATAATATCAGTTGGAGGTTATTACAGGTTCTGTGATGTAGCTGTTTCATATTTGACTTTTTAAAATATGTTCCACTTACTTGTAGACCACACAAGCTCTGTGGAGGACACCTGGTATCTATTAGATTGTTTCAGTCCGTGGAACAAAGCTAATCTGATATGACTAGGGAAGTTGGGAGTTTTGCCATTGATTTCAATGGCAGCAGGATGGGACTCAGAAGGCTGAACTGTAAAAACACAATTCCATATGATTTTATTCACATCTAGCCTGTCAGGAATAAAACCCCAGCAACCAGAGGTCAGGGGAGCTGCACTGTGCTAAGTTGCACGCGTGCAGGATTGCAAGCACAGACAAACCATCTGCACGTGTGGATTTGCAGCTTTCACCTGAGGTTTAATTTAAAAATGAGCATCAGCTCAGCCTGAGCTACAACAATAGACTAGTGCCCTGAATATTGCTGTAGGTGGGATAAATCTTGGCAAAAATAACAGGCACCTAGCAATGCCAGAGGAAAGTAGAGCATTCCTCTTTGCCTTGCGTATTGTAGCTTTCTGAATATCCAGGAGATGGTACAATTACTGTTCACAGTGCCAAGCACCTACTCCTCCCACCTGAGGACATTCCTGAGCACTGATTCCAGCGGGATTGCTGAGCCCTTGTAAACTGGTTGTGCAGTGTGGTCAGTCACAAGTCAGCAACAAGCTCGAACTTCCCAGGGAGTTCAGAAGCAAAGATGGAAGATTTTTCCCCAAAAGAGTGAAACCCAAGGTGCTGTAGAAAGCTCCAGGGTCCTGCAGATCCTCTTTAATCCACTAACTCTTGACCACTGCCCTGAAATTCGTGCGTGCTCCCCTTGCTGCTCCCCAAATCCATCACAGAATTGCTTTGAAGGCAGTGTCCTGCAGGGAGAGCTGGTTTAAGGTGGTTGAGCCCTGCTGGTGCCACTGCTGTGTGACGAGGGGCATGCACGCAGCACAGGTTCCCTTCCCTTGCATGCTGGTTTACACCAGCTCCAGATTAGTCCCTGCAGTGCTGATGCTGGGTGAAGAGCACCCAGCTCTGGCTTTCAGGCAGGCTTATACCTCTGCTGAGGGTTTTTGTACTTGGATACACGTTGCTCAGTCAGTGGGTTTTACTACCCTGAGCCTGCAAAGCTTGAAAAGTTACTTGTAAGCTTTATTTAAAATTACAGCAGCTTGTCACACTTCAAGATCCTCTTTATATCTAATAAATTATTAAAAATGATTTATGAGAACATGTAAATGATTGAACATGAGTGACATCACTGTTGTTATTAATGCGTATCAGGGGCCCAATTTCTTTGTGGTTTTGTTTATTTTTTTAAGGATTCCTTTATTTTGAATTCTTCCTAAATCCACACTTACAGCAGTAGTGACTCTGAGAATTGAACTTACCATTTTCCTATGTCTGGTAAAATCATTCTTGAAATCACCAGGAATTTTGTGTGCATGAAGCTAAAAGTAAATCAGGGCTTCCAGGTCTGTTTCCAAGCAATTAAAAAGAGTCTTAGGGTTTTTATTTAATTTGGATGGAGTGAACTTGAAGGGAAAGTTCAATCAGTAAAAATAAATATGGCTCTTTCCTATGCATTGAATGAAAGAAGATGGACTTGGAGACAACTTCATGAGACATCTGACCCAACCCTTTGCATCACACACAGTAAAGGTTGCCCTAAACTCCATTTTTATCTTATGCATCTCTACTGGTGCCTTAATTATCTCAATAGGCAGTTATTGTGTTTGCCAGGAAAGCTGTCATCAACTGTACCACTGCAATAATTTTTATGTTTCTTTTTCTGCAAAGATTCTTTCATTTAGAAGTCACAGGAAAATGTTTGTATGTTAAATGGGTTTTCTGGTCAGATAGATTAAAAAAAATAATATGGCAGTGTAGGAATTCCAGTAGCTTCTTAATATTTAGTTAAATAATAGAATTAACTTGATTCTAATTTTTGTCAGTGCTAAAGCATGCATTGAATGGTAAATGATTCAGAATGATTTCTGGGTAAACTAAGACAAGTCCTAGAACAGACTTGCATATCAATTTTATTAGAAATCCTTCTTTTGAACTGTATTTTGGGTAAGAGAGTATAAAATGAATCCAATTTAAGTTTATGTGAGCGCAGCAAACTAATTACAAATCCACAACATTAATTGCCACAGAGTTACTGAAATTGTTACATGACTATTTCAAATAGTCCTGGAAGGAAGAAAAGTCTCTAAAGCCAGAGATCAGAGCTGCGCCAATTTTCAGCAGTGCTCAGGTCCTGAGAGTACAAAGCCATCCCCAGAGTCAGCCCTAATTCAGAATAACTACAGCTCCTGCATTCCTGGCACACCACAACAAAAGACAATAAATGGAGTCAGGTTTTGTCCGGTCCAGTCAGCCCTCGCTACTGTGCTCAATGGTTTGCTTCAGTCGAATGCAGGACTGGACTCAATATGTGCCTGCATTTTTTTTTTTTTTTTCCTTCTTTATCCTGCCCCTCTGTCCCCTTCTTTTCTTTCTAAATGTATGTAGAAAGAAAAAGTCCCTCCAGAGTTTTCAGGACCAGCCCCTCCCGAATTGCATTTTACGGTGCCTCTTGGCTGTACTGCACATTCCCCACCATAAATACATCCAGCACATCAGGAGCAGAGCAGGGGGCTGCAATATTGCCGAAAGGGACATCACAGGGGAAAAATTGAAAACCTCAGGGCCTGATCCTGACTCATTTGAACTGAACAGGAGCTGTTGCGTGGGCTTCAGTGGGAGCAAGCTCGTGTGCTGTACGTGCAGAAGCATTAAACTTAAAAGCAAGCTGTTTAAAAGCCTGCATTGTTTCTTGCTTGTACTGATAGTTTCTCATGTAAAGTTCTATATATTCTTTCACAATAAATACATGAAACAGTTAATCCAATGTTATATTGTTTAGTAATATTTTACTTGCAAATGACCGTCATTTCTTCTCTGCTCTGTTTGTTCTCCTGAATGTCTGTTTTATATTCTGGAAATAGAAGAGCTGTTCTTTTAATGCCCATTTCTTTCTGATGATAATAGTTCTTTCTGGCAAATGCTGTGACTTGCAGCTAGTCTATATTTTCGATCAGTAAATATTGAACCACAATGGCAAGGAAGGTCTGAGCTATGATGCAGCTAAAACAAACAAACAGAAAGCAGCCCACTTTTTTTTTGGGCTATATTTCTATTATTTTCTGGACAGATGTACCCTCGTCTAGGGTAGTTCTAGAATATTGGCAGCCTTGTCCCAGAAGGGATGTAGGGCAGTCTGTTTTTGGGCAGTAGCTGCAGTGGGGAGGACAGGAGCCTTGTGGGTCAGTGGCTAACACCCTGCCTGCTCTCTGCCTGTCCCATGGGGCAAACAACAGGGTCTTGGGGGTGGCTTCACGGAGACATCAGGGTGGTGGCCCAAGGGGTGATGCTGGGCATCCCTCAGCACTGAATGCTGTAGAATGGGGCTGGCATCGAGAGTGGGGTTTTGCCACGGGCTTTTGGGGCTGAGGGGAAGGCAGTGCCTGAGGTCTGGGGCAAGGGAGACCCTGCAGCAGGCTCGGTGCTGGGGTAATCCCCTTCCCCTGGCGATGCCCAATCGTAGAGACAACCAGCGGGCCAAATCCCCGGCCCTCACCAAAGCAAAATGCCATTGACTTTAATGAGCGTTCGCAGGCAGATTTCAGATAAGTCAATGTGGACTTTTGTCTGCGTGAGGACTGAGGGATTTGGCCTACGGTCTTTTACAGTATGAAGTTAATCAACATGCGGGAAATTCCCACACCCTGTAAAGGGCTCTATTGTACCTCTGCTCGACAGAAATCTCTGTTAAATCACTGGATTCTCTGCTAAAAAGCTGTGGGTATGATATGAACCAAAGTAACTCCAAGTCAGTTAACAGGATCTTCCCAGGAATGTATCAAAAAAAAGCTTCCACAAAAAAAAAGAACCTGGATAATTCAATGGGAGCCAGTGGGGAAGTACCCGCTCCTGCCCTCATTAACATCAATGGGAGTTTCCCCATTGATGGAGCCCATTCAGTGGGAGAGGAACTGGGCTTTACAGTAGCACTTTAAATTATATTCAAAGGTCACTTAAATTATATGGTCACTTTAAAACTGCTCTCCAGAAACCTGAGTAATATTCAGTTATGCTGGGCACTTGCCTGAAAGTGTCAATTAGGATCTCTTTGGATACATTCACTTTTGAAAAAGCCAGTTGGCATCGGCAGCTTGTTGTAGGAGCTGCTGCAGTCTAAGGTGTTAAAATGAAGCATTTGTTTTTGAAATGACCTATAAAGCCTGTCAGCATTTGCAATCCAGGTTGTGAGTGCTTGTGCAAGGCAGAGTGTTTGATGTCCAGGCGGATAGTTTGCGAACTTGGGCAGGTTCCAAGTTTTTCAGGGAGCTGAAATGATCACCGGACGGTATAGAAATACAAGCATTTGGCAACATGAAGTATAGATAGAGACACCATCCTATAAATAATCTATTCCTTCTTCAGTTATATGGGATCCTGGAAATAATATTCTCTATTATGAAGGAAAGGTGTCGAAGAATAGGCTAGAAAATGTGAACACAGCCGAATGGCTTACCTGCCAACACAGGCACAGCTCGCCCTCTAAGTTAGCTGTGCTTTCCTTGTCTGGCAAAATATCTACAAGAAGCAATAAACAGTCTAAATAAAGCATTAATTCTCAGCCTTATCACTTACAGATCCACTATGCCTTCATATAATTTACCAATATTTATCTAGATGAACTAAATGTTACTGAAAATTTAAAGGTGGTAAACATGCTGTCTGCTGAATTATTCTGTGTGTGCTGGGAAAGTAGCTCATGGCAGAATTGAATTATTTAATATTATTTTCCTGTATCATGTAGACAAAGTATAAGCTTCATTTTTGGATTATGATTTGTATTATGAAATGCTTATCAAGTGTTTTGCAAAGATTAGTTTGGTTTTAATTAAATAAACCTTTCTCAGGAGAAAGCTCCCAACTACTCTTCGTACCCAGAGGCTACCGTACTTGTTGTTTTTAATTATTTTTCACTGTTACCCAAACTGCTTTGGGTACTCCTGCCCAATTAAATCACAGACATGGGCTTCTTATACACAATATGTTTAATATTTAATTTTAATTAAATTAATTAAATTGTTTATTTAATTTTATGTGCATTATTGTGCATGAAGCAATGCAAAATTTATGATAGGAAGAATTTGTGGGAGCTTTCAAACAAGCTAATTACTGAGGTAAAAAGAGACTTATTCTCTCTTTCTAGGGAATAGGCATTCGACCATAAGGAGATAACAGAAGTTGTTTGGATAAAATAATAGGTGGTTGCGCAGCATTAAGAATTATTTGTTTTACCTTACTTTATCTTGTAACCATTACTCGATCATATTATAATGGATTTGACAGCAGCCTTCTCCCGCAGTTGTTGCAGGCATAATCAAGTATTTATCAGGGTAAATAAACCTAAAGCTATAATGTAAATGTACTGGTAACATTAAAAATCGGCAGCTCATGTGCCACAGATACACATTTTTGGTTGCACCCCGAGTCTTTTTTCTTCCAACAGACCAATTTATCTTCTAGGTAATCTTTACGAGAGCCTGCCGTTTATCAAAAAGAGTAACAAATAAAAAAAAATCCCCTTTTTTATTAGTGCAGGTTATTTGTTGTGATAGACTTTTTTTTTCCTAATGAAGATTTCTTTCCCATCTGAGAAGGAGTGGCAGGGTATTTTCAATGCTGTTTTAATCTGGTGGTGTATTGTTTTGAGAAGGTTGCTGGTGCTGGGCATGGACAGAAAGCTGTTTTGCATGACCCTGATGAACGCTATTTCGGCAGGAGGTTAATAAGCAAGAAAAACATAAAAATGCATTTTTGTAAGGTTAATTTTTATCATTTGTGTAAAGGTAGCTCGTGAGCCTCTTTTGTACCCATGCAGAGGCTGTGGGGACCCATCCAAAGCCCTCTGGATTCAGTGGGGGTCTGTCAGTGCTGGGGGGCTGGAACAAGCCCTGTGGGGCTGATTTCTTAAGTCTGGAAGAGGCAAACCTATGGCTGTGCCACAGCTGCCACATCAGGGGTACAGCTCTGGGGAGGAGAGAGGAGGATCAGGCCCCTGGGCTGGGAAAGGGTCCTGGAAATGCAAACCAGGCTCGTGGTGAGAGCAGCCCTGCCTGCTCCTGCAGTTGCTGTGCCGAGTGCAGCTGCGAGCACGATCCCGGCGGAGGGAGATGCAGGTTCTTATGGAAAAAAAAGTGAAGGGAGGTTTTTTGCTTCTCCCCTGCCCTCTTCCTGCCCCCTGGAAATGCAGAATGCATTTTGTGAACTCCCAACGTCTGCAAAGTCGTGATGGGCATTTTCCCTTTCCTTGTTTACGGGTTAAAAGGGAGTTCAGAGTGGAATAGAACATGCTACTTCTCTGAGTATTGTGACAATTAAAACAAATATAAATAAATGTATTCACAGGAGTTATTAATATAATGATTAACAAGTCCTCAGCCCCAAGAGCAGAACAGCTAAAAACAATTTTTCTTGAATGTTAGAGATATTCATAGAGCAATAGTTTTATTTCAGCAGATTAAATAGTATCATAAAAGTAGCTGATGATGCAGTAAATTAAAAATCAGACTGGGGTCGACTTTATAGCAGCTTTTTTTAGTCTAATACAATTACCCATTACTGGCTAAACATTAGTTTTAAATCAACAGCAGTTGTCACAAAGAATTTTCTCTTAAAATTATTACTAGAAGAATTTAAAATGAGAGCAATATTACCGGATACACAAGGCCTGAAGAGATCTTAATACTGAAGGAACACACATCATAAAGACTCATCTAGATATAATTTTTTCCCTGCAGTCTCTATCCGTGCACGGAGCCAGACAGAGCCATGCCTAAGCACAATACGCCTCCCTAACGTGCAGGCGCACACCGGCAGAGAAATCCACTTCAATTCACAGAGATTCAGCCTCACCTCGGACTGGTTAGACTTAAAGGAGAGCTGTGAATAAGGAATGAGGCTGGGGCCAAGCCCTGTGTGGCAGCTCTGTGGCACTCGGGGCTCGCTGCCTGCCCCTGAGTGTTCGGTGCCACTCTGGATTCCGCACGCTCGCGCGTACACGGTGCTGACAGGGAAGCGATAGCACCCAATTATTTCCAGCCCCTTTTCAAGGTATTCTGTGCAGTATTGGAAAACTCCGAAGTTCAAAGCCTTTGCATGCTAATGGGAAGAGGGCTTATGCCATGAATAAAATGGGAAGGGGCCACATGATGCTGGAGACTGTCAGTGGGGAGAAGGGGGAGATTTGGGGTGCCACGTGCAGCTCTCCATAACCAGTACCAGCACAGCACTCAGATTGCCCCCATCCCCAGCTACTGTGACAGGAATGGGTGCAAAACAGGCATTTTAAATTGTCTGCTTTTCCTTCCCTTCTCAGGAAGACCTGGGTTCTGAGAGAAGACTGGGGAAACAACAAGTGTGTCAAGCCAATGTGGCATATTTAGAGCGGGACATTTCACAAGGATAAATAAATGCTTTTTACCAGCCACAAAGACACACAGATGCTCTACTCTGTGCTCCCATGCTTGCAATAAGGCGGGGAGAAGCTCGGATATAAAGTTCATGATGTAAATCAGGGCAGGCAACTGCAAGGAAGAAGTAGCTATATGATTTACAGAGTAAATTACTGGCTTCACTAGATTTCATTATCTTCACCAAACTGTTCTTTATATTTCAGTGTGTTTATATTTTATTCAGAGATCTTCTCGGGGCAGGAGGCTGAGTGTGCACTCCGTCGCCATTTCCTGAGATGCGTGCAGGGTTCCAGGAGTTATTTATAAAGGCAAACTTTGACTTTTATAGGCAGGGCGAGATTATTTTCCCTAGCTAAATATATGTTTTAGTAAGTGTGCTAAAGGTGCTTTAATATATGTGCCTGTTATCTGATGAGCTTACTGCAACTGCAACAGCTGCTGTTTATCCATGACGGCATACTGCTCTAAGATTGATGGGTGGAGGACTCATAGGAGCCAGCTCCTGGGAGCCCCTGCCCTGGCACCCCAGGCTTCCCCAGCTGGTGCCCCATACATGGCAAACACAGGCGTGTCAGTCCATGGGCACCATCAGACCACACAGCTCTGCTGTGGCTGTCCTCTACCAAAATGGAGCCAAGGGAGCTGTGGGAACCCTTTCTGGCTGATCCCAACATTATTGCTTTTTGCATGGGGTCCCAAAGGGAGCTGGTGATGGAGGGAGGTAGGATTTGTACTCAGCAGTGGGAAGATACATGCTATGAGCTCTCCCTAGGCTCAGAATTTGAGTAGAGGCCACACAAGAAAGGAGGCAAGGCAAAGGGAACATGAGAGGGCGGAAGGTTTGGTGGTAAAATCTGAACTGGTGACTGTTTACTGCTGGGACACCTCATCCCTTTGTGGTGGCCACTCCTGTGAGCTCAACTACACCATATGCTGATGCTGTGTTTGATTTCTTTTTAATCCAGCGCTGGCCATTTTCCTTCCCTTTGTCCATGGCATCTGCTGCAGCGTAATCTAACTTCACCTGCACTTTCCAAAGAGAGATCCTTTGCACCTGTCAGTGCCCATTTCCCTAGGCTCTCTTGCATCTACAGCTTCACTCCCACAGCTGTGGTCACTGAGGGGGTCATCTCCTGGTGCAGGAGCCATCTAAGGGACAGGGTGAACTTCCAGGCCTGTACCCTCTTGCATGGTGCCTCCCCTTCCCTTCCTCATGCTCTGGGACCAGAGCCTCCCTGGTGACATGAGGATGAGGAAGGCAGACACTGTGGTGGTGGGGTGTCATGAGCCACAGGCAGTTGTTTCCTGCCACTCCTTATGGGGGTGGACAACTTTTGTGTGACTTAGTATCTGAATCAGGAGTGCAGGTTTTAAGGAAGGGTAGTCTTGACCTGACAGAGCAAAACATCTCCAATTGTGCTGTTCAAAGCCACTGCAGGAGCCCCATCAGCTCCAGCATGGTCATCCCAAACTGTGTGGTCAAAGCTGTGTGCTGTACCACACATGTGGTCTATATTATCATTTAACAGAAAATAAAGAAGAGAAAATAGAAAAGAAAGATGTAGTGTTTGTATAGAAAGATCTATTTAATCACTGTATTTCTAAGAAAGCAAACTTTAAAATTGGTTTAGAACAGCACTTCTGGACTTCAAAACACCATGAATTTAGAGGGGTACTAGTCTTCGCTTTCTAGCTCTGTATCTCTCTGTCCAGCAGGTAATCTTCATCACAGGCACTTCAGTGCATTTTGCAGTGTATTTATCATTACAGGTGTTTGATGAAGTAGAGCAATTTAATTATTCCCATTTTTCAGCAGTGGAGCTGAGGAACAGGAGATCTAAATGATTTGCTCAAAGTAGTACAAGAAACCTCTGGCAGAGAAAGGTTCTGCCCTGAGGCTTTCCTGCAAGACATTGTTAAGACTGAACTTCAAAGGTGGGACATTTTGATACATAAAAATCTGGCTACTGCTCTAGGATGGAGTTTTACCTTGGCTGCCTCAGCTTCAGGCCAGCATGTTGTGTGGTGGTTGAGTGTAAATTTGTCATTCTCGAGGAAAGGAAAAAGCACTCGAAGAGGAAGCAGAGGCTGCGATTTGTCTAAAACGGAGGAAATTGATGGGAAGGAGTTAGAAGATGGTTTTATTTCTTCCCTGTGCAAGCAGAGCTTGTAAAATATGTCACACAAGGTTACTTACACGTGTGTAACGTGTGCATGTTTGTCAGTGTTTGTGTGCTGCACATGTGCCTTGTGTTTCTGGTCATGCACTTGGTCTATTTAACCATTATTTATTTGATCTATTTAACCATTATTTATTTGATCTATTTAACCATCATTTATTTGATCCATTTAACCATTTTGGGCACACTGTTTATATTCCCAGCAACAAATAAAATGTCACCCCATAGGCAGAAGTCTTGCACACTGGGTTTGAGTCTAGAAATAATTTCCTTTTGTTCACAGTGGAGTTATTAAGCTCTTGCAATACGGGTTTACAGCTGAAGCACTGACAGACTTAATTTCAAGAGCAGTGTGATTAGGGCAAGGCACAAGGTAGTGCTGTACCAGTGCTTACTTTTATTAGCTGTAACAGTGGCGTAAGTCCAGCCAGCTGAGGGAAAAAACAAAACTGAGGCAAACAAACAAACCTCCTCCAGCAGCAGACAACTTTGGCTTTTGGAGGCGTGCTTTAGGGGACGTGTGATGCCAAGCAAATTCCAAACTGGGGGAGACTCACATGTGCTTTTACTAATATTTATTTTATGACACATTATAACTACTGTGTGTTACTGTTGCTATGAACCCTTGGGAAATAAAACTGGGAGCCGTGCTGTGGTGAACCTAATAGTCCACAACTTTATTAAACATGGAAGCTGATGTACACGGCACGGGCAGGAGCCATCGGTCCCAGCCAAAGGCAGGCAGTGGCGGGGCCAGGAACTCTCCCCAGCACTTCCACATCCTCCTTGCAGGGCCAGGCTGTGCTGCTCCCACGAGTCCTGCTTTGCACCTGCTCATGTCCACCGAAAACAGCCGAAATGTCACTGTGCCAATATTAGCTGCACGCAGGGAGCTGCACCCTGATCAGCTGGAGAGTGGAGATTACTCACAGATATTGCTCTGAGGAAAGCTGCACAGGGAAAGGAAAATGAAAGAAAAACAACATTCTCTATAAAAATTCTCTGGCAGCATTAATCAGCTGCATGTTTGGTTCCCAGTTATTTGCCTGGCTCTTGCTCCAGGTTGTGTTTCTGCTTTGGCATCGCGAGGCTGCCAGGGCTGCCGATGCTTGGTGGGCACCTCCTGAGAGGCACCGGTGGTGGGAAAGGGAATGCAAACATGAAATCTGCCTTCAAAACATCCTTCATTTTTTTTTATGAGATGGCAAAACCCAAATCTAATGAGTTTGTACAGTCTGAATACCGATCTCATTAAAATGCTCTTTTCCATTTCTTTTGGATCAAACCCTGCTATAGTCCTTCCCTAAATATTAATCATTTGTCTTTTGGGACCACGTTCATTTTCCATTTTCTTCTTCTACCAGCATTTTTAGGGACTGAATAATTGCTCTCTGGAAACAATTATAAACCCAGTTAACTCTTCCCTTTCTCATCTTCTCTTCTAAGTGCACTACATTGTCCTGGTTTTAAGGGACATGTGGGTAGGGTTCCTTGTTCTTTCTTTGTCTGGGATTGAGGGCTTGTGTGTAAAAAAAAAAAAAAAAAGGAAGGGAAATGAATAACTTTTTTACCTTTGTTGAATTCAGTGGCTTTCTTTGTGTGTTTCCATGAGATGGTGGATTGAGAAATGTGAGGCAAAAGTACTCAAAAAGGAGGCATGCAAGGACTGAGTGCCTGGTTGGACTGGTGGGCTTGTGCTGATATTTGTTTCTAGGCAGGTACTTGAAGAGTATGTCACAACATTTTGAATCAAATGCATGGCCAGAAGGAGAAGATGTAAACTCCCTCCTCCTGTCTTTAGTTTTCAACTCTAATATAGATATATTTTCCCACAGTTACAAGAGAACAGCGATGTGAGGGATGATTTGGTGGAAGAGGTCTTTGCCTGAGTGATACGAAGAATATCTTGCTAAAAGATAACAGGTTATTCTTTTCTCTTCACTGTAGCAAAGGCACGTGGTATTTGTAAAAGTGTGGAGTTAAATGCCCAAAATGAGGAAGTGTGTAGCAAAAAGCAGTCTGAAGTTTCTGGCTTTTCAGGGGTCAGACCTTAGAAGCCAAAACTCAGATCCAATAAAGGGAATTAGGAATTTCAATACTAATGAACTATTGTGGGAAACAACAGTCAACTCCGGGGGTCCTGCTATCCTAGGGCATCAAAGGATGTTATAAAGCTACTGCTTTAGTTTGTTGTCCCATTAAGAGATGGGTATCTTTGCACTGACAGAACCCTCTTTTGATATTTTGATTAAAATTTATGAAGTTCTGTAATCATCTCTTCTTGCTGCTCATTGCCATTATGATCCCTAAATGCCCTCGTCTGTGATTCTCCCCTTCTCAAAACTTTTTGTGGTATTCGGATCATCTCTGTCTGACAAAGTGGGAGGACAGAACATTTGTGAAGGCACTCTAGCTCCTAATTGGAGTGATAGTAGCACAAAGGGCTCTGGAAACAATACGTTGTGCTTAGGAACGAGGCCAAGAAGGGCTGCCATGCCCCTCAGCAGTGTCAGCCGAGTCGTGAATAGCACAAGGCTTGTGAGCAGTAAACAACCTGGCTCATCAAGGCTCTTCACAAACTGTGACAGTTGAGCTTCTCTTACTGTGGGGATTTTTCCAATTACTGTCCTGACAGGATCATTCAGCACCACACTGGCTTTTACTTTCTTTCTGGAAGTGGAATAAGTTCATGAAGATGAAAAGCGGTCTTTGCTGCCATTTCAGACTGTAGGTCCTGCAGGAGGTCAGGCAATACTTGGGACTCTGGGACTTCTCTAAGCTCTGTGCAGGTATCATACAGGACCCAACACTTGCCAGCAACTTAATATTTTCTTTGAAAGAAGAAGTAGTTAAAGTCTTTCTAACCAACTTTTCCTGCCTCCTTGAAAAGTCTCAGCTTTAAGGAAGACTTTTGAGAAGATTGTAGCAAAATAATTGGGTAGCTTTTGACTCTGCTTCGTTTCTCCCTGACACTGACAGGCTAACCTGAACTGTAGTGGTGACACAGAGCTGCTCTTGCATGCTGAATTTTTCTTCAGTCTATATGGCATTTTTTGGCCAGCAAGGCAGAAATTGGTTCTAAGATCTAAACATGACTGGACATGTCACCCTCAGCTATCACCACAGTGAACGTGATCAGCTCATGGCAGCAAAATATGGTGCTGGATACACAGACACAAGTAGAAGGGGTGGTAGGTGGACTTGTCAGTGTGCGTAGACCCAGGGGAGGTTGGCTAATTTTGCAGCTCAGCTGAAGACTTTCACCGGGCCTTTGTTCATATAGGTGAGACTATTTAGGGGACACAGAAGAGGTTTTGGGCTTGTGAAGTACCCATCTGTTCTTGTTACTTGTGCATGGCAAGCACCCTGTTATTCATCACACCTTGCTTTGATTGCCTATATATTTGCCACCTTAAAAAGAGAATTTTTATGAGGATCAATCTTTTTATCTCTCCAGGGTTTGTGAAGAACGTGTGATGTGGTGGCCTAGCTGATAACATTTCATGCAGAAAGTACCCCACTGGCCTTGATTGTGCAATTTAAAAAGTTGAAGTTTGGTAGTGTGTGGGCCAGTCTTCAGCTACCCAAGAGATCTGGTCTTTTGTCTGGTAGCTCAGGAAACCTGATGGATTTGGTCAAAGTGCTTTGATGAGGTACAATTGAGTAACAGGACCCTCTTTACCAGGAGGTGCTGGCATGGGAGTTAATATTCCCCTAGGTCTTGAAACATCTGTCTTCAGTTGTCTGAAGTCTCCCAAATCTACCAGTGTGATAAGGATGGTGTGGGTATGGCCTGAGGACCTGGGGGACAAGGGGTGGACAATTTATCTTTGCAGAAGGCAGCACTGTGAAACTCTTGAAGAGGAACAGGGTTACAGATATCAGCAGGTGTAGTCCTGAGCCTGTCCTGTTACAGGAAAAAACATTTTCAAAATCAGCTCTCTCACTTCAGGCTTCAAACCTGCTAACTGTAGTTACCTATCTAATAGATTTTGTAATGATTCTGTGTTTATGTGTCGGACTTGGAGAACATTGTCTCCATTGGTATGTGTCTCCAGAGCTGCTGAGACAGTGCTTGCTCTCTTTTATTTGCTCTGCATTGTTTCACTTCATCACTTCCTGTTGATACTTTATCTTCATCTCCATAAACAGTCATTTTCACTTTGGTCCCACATTTCCCTCCTTTTCCACTATTTTTGCTGGAAGAATCAACAGTCATCTCTTGAAACTCTCTAAATTCAATGTATCTCATCTAGTACAGCCTGAATGCTTCTGCATATGGAAAACCAGGGCCAACAGTACCAGTTCACATATTCAAAAAAAGTTCATTTTATATCACATTATTTTAATATTAAAGAGAAATTAAAACTTGACATTCTTTTTTACAACTTAGTTTTTTTCAGACCTCTTTAGATTTCTTGTTTGCATAAATGGAATGATTTTATGGCTGTGAAACAAAACAGTGGGTAGTGTTGATGCCATATATTATGAAATAGGTCTTCATGGATCATGTTTTGGGAGTATTTCAGTGTCTGTATCCATTCAGACTTTAGCTTCTCTGCAAGACTTAGAAGATCCCAAATGTTGGTTGTGCACACATAATAACTTATTCATAACTTCTTTATATGCCACTGTTCTTCCTCATAAATATACTAATAAAACTCATTATAGAAATCAAAGCTAGCTAATACAATATATCTGATGGACAGCTGTCTCTGGATGCATGAATTATAATTACATGAAGCAAGATGGTCTTGTTATGCCAGGATATCTCTGCTCTGAATAAATTTCTATTACTGGAGTGTAATCTTTTGACTCAGGCCAGATGATAGGACCTTGCCCAAGTAAGTCCCTCACAGCATTACTATTGAGCTGTGCTTTCACTTGTAGAATTACAATCAGATAAGTGGTGCTGGAAGTTGTGTCTTTGAGTAACAGTGGCCTGAGCGAGGTAGAAGGTTGAGGGGGAGCAAGAAGCATTTATCATCTGAACTGGTCTTACCACTCCAGCTTTCAGGCTATAACTTAATGCCATACACTGATTTAGATGTAGCACTTGTCAGCCAAGAATAAGGCTATAAGACACAGACATTCGAGGACTTGACCCACAGTTTATTGTGAATACGTGATTGAACTCTGAGCTGACAGACAGACAGAGACAACCACTAGTGTGAGAAAGAGAATTTGTTCTGCCATGTAAGATTTCAAAATATCTTAAACTCAGATCTGTATTTTAAGCTTAGACCACTCTTAGCGGATTTCTCAATGGTATTTGATGAGTTGAGTGATTTTTCTAAACTTTTTTTTTTTTTTACTGCCTATTCTTCTGTACTTTGCTAATAAAAATGGCAGCATCTATTTTTGAGACACAATTTGGGACCACTCTTTATTTCAAGGGATTTCTCTCCTCACATCTCCAGTATTCATATGAATGAGAACAAACTGATATTGAATGTTGAAGCCACAAATTTTTAACGGATCCCTTTGCTATAAATTTAAGATAAGCCAAGGCACTTACACGACAGCAATGCAGTACTGCATTTCTGCTTAGACTGAGCTGCAAAGGAAAGGACTAAAAAAGGGCAGACCATCCATGCATACTTTCATTTCTCTTCCTGGAAGTGTTCTGACCCTTCTTCAAGAAGCTGAGCTACCACTGATGAGTGCTGACATGAGAGACCTGGAAAAAGCGTTTGTGTCCTCAAGAAATGCAGGGAACACTTACAAATAGGAAACTTTGAAGACAGGGAGTTTCTTTATTGCTATGCCTGACCTATCAGGGAAGGTGCAGCACATCATGACAGTCAGTTCTGTTCTTCCTCCTGATCTGCTGCAGATGTTAAAGCAATGGAGAATCACAGGACAGAACAAGAGTAAATGAGCATGCAACCTCTCCCCCACTCCTTCCCTGGGAGGTTGACTCAGGTATTGGGCAGAATCAAGAATATCCAAAGGACCCATGAAATAGTCAGAAAATAAAACAAAGCAGCAGAAGAAAAATCTTGTTTCTTGACTTTTAGAATGCATTAAAATAAAAACAACCGTTCTCTAATGCTTTCTACTCAAAGATGAATAATCAGTTTTATATTTAGACATAATGAAGGCATCATATGCACAGTGAGAAACCTGTTCCTGTATTTATTATATGTAAGTTTTGATTTAAGCTACTTCTGCTTCACAAATGTACTTAATATCAACAAGAGTACTATTTACACTGATTTTTTAATTAAAGGAATGTAGTCATCTTTTATGCTTGCAGTTTCGCCTGCAAGCAGATTTTTTTCCCCTTTAAATTCATTCTGTCAAAATGGTTAGACAAATTGTTTCTGGAAATGTGTTTGAATTATGGATGATTTGTGAGTCGTCCATAGCAAGATATTTGCTGTAGTTAAAAGTTATGAATATACCTAAACTTGTCTTTTGAGGTCCTTGTGTTTCCAAAGGATAGAAATTAGTGTTTCAAAAAAGGTGCTTCATCCTCTGAGGATGAAGAAGATGTGAATAGACATACCTGCTGTTATCTATGGAAAAACTCTTGCAGACTTGGAGCTTAAAATTTTGGTGGTTAAAGATATCTGAGATATTTTGTGACTAGTCGTGTTAATTCAGACACAGTTTTTGGTCCTCAACAAACAGATGTAGTATTTATGAACTGTGCTGCTTCTGCCCAAGCCAAATTTCAACTCTTGACAAAATTGTTATCAACTTTAGGTCAAAATTCACAGCTTGGGAGCATTTGCATGGAAACATCCTAGGAAGCCTGGGTTGTGGAAAGGAAAGATAAAAGAGCCTCTGGCCTGGTTTCTAGTTTGGTGCTAGGTTTGTGAATGGTCTTGTGGACTTTGGCAATTCAGAGGAAATACGATGTCGACATTGAAGGACAGCAGGGCTATACACTATTGGCAGTGGGCAGTGTGGGTCTTGTGACAAGAAGTTACAGAAGGGAAAATAAAAATAAATAAAAAATAAAGAGAAATCTCAGAAATCTGTCTGATTCTGGAAACATTAATTGATACTTAAGCATGGTAGTTTTCTTGGGGGAAAAAGAAGAAAAAATGATCGAAGTTGTTGTGATTGGTGAAATACTACTCAAAAAGAGCTGAGGGGAATGAAATGGGGACAGTTCCTCAGCCTGGGGTGGCAGTCAGGTGTCCCTCATGTCCTCTGGAGCACCCCACCACTGCAAGGCTACTGCTCCCATGCCAGGAATTTCATCCACAGCATGAAGGGTGAGGAAATGGGCTGATGGCTGTGATACCTCAGGACATCTTTACCAGCATCCTTGTTTGTGCATAAATGTATCTGAGCCACAATGTAAAGCACAGAGAAAGAGAAAGTGTTTTACATGCTTTTAAACACAGGAACCACTGATACTGTCACTGCCTGGGTTTGCCTACAAACAACGCACCCAGCTGAGTAATTTATTCTCAGTGTATAATCTTTGACGGCTGGAAAGCAGAAAAGCTGTTCACTCCATTTGGAAATGACTGCAGCTACAAGGTGAGAGAGCAGTATTTAATATCTGTTTTGAAACCAATACTGGAGGCACCTGATAAACTGCCAGAAGATGGGGTTTGTAACACACAGAAAGCTAAAATCTGAAGAACTAACAAACATTGGAGCCACTATAGGGGGATTTAAAATGCTGTGAAGTCTGGACTCAATTTATTTTGTCCTTATAAAATGCAGTTGTTCAAATCTCATGGGTCAACAAGTGAAGACTGAAAATTTCGTAAGAGTGGGCATTTTTGAGTGAATCCTCCTTCAAGGGTATTGCAGTATATGGGGCACCTGTGGTCTGATTCAGACCACCATGAGAAGGAGCATGAAACACCAAAGGAGCAATGATAAAAACAAACAAGAAATCCAACTTTTTTAAGCCTCAGAACTATCTGTGCTGGTTATGTTTGGAGCCTTTGTTGGCGCTGCCAAGACTCCTTCTCATATTCACTATTTCACTTTGGAAACAGAGAAAGGCTCAAAATGGTAACATTTAAAAGGGGCATCAATACCCACCAGTATTTTGTTACTGATCCTCAAGTTTTTGTGTCTCATCAGTAAAATGCATCAGGTCCTGCAGGAGAAGGACTCCTGTAGATTTTCAATCTCCCTTTATCCCAAGGCTGTGTGCTGTGGCCTGGTGGGTGCCGTGAGGGCAGAGGGTGGCTCAGAGTGACCTGGTGCAGCAATGTCATCTCCACAGGTGTTCCCAGGAGCCGTGCAGCCACGTGTGGGCCAGAGCTTGGTGGTTTTCACAGTGACAGGCTTGAGCAGCAGGAAGGACAGGCACAGAGAGGAAGTTTGTTATCAAACTAGAGCTTGAGCTTGACCCTAGTCTCTGGAGTAGAAAGGGTCACCCCTCAATGGGCAGAGACTGCAGAAAACCAAAAGGCAAGGGTAGGTATAAGATTATAATAGGTGTGGAAACAAACAGGACTTTTCCTCAGCTACCAGTTGTATTTCTCCAAGGAGTAATGAAGGAAAGGGTTTAAGAGTGTTGTTTTATAGTTGATAGGAAAGACCTGGATGTACAGGTAGGTATTTATAAGTCAAAGGCAAGAATTTTACTGTGGTGGAAACAAGAAATGAGACTTTTACTGCTGCATCACAGTCCAGGCTACAGTCAACTGCCTTGGGAAGTATCTTTATGGTGTAGATATAATCTTGACAACTCCTGTCCATGTGATATCAGCTGTACAGCAGCATGCTGCATTTCCAGCCTGGTTTTGCTGACATCCAAAAACAGGGGCAGGACTTCTCTGGATGAGGTATCATCTAACCCCATTACCAGGGACTATCCCTGTCCAAAAGCAATCACGTTAAACCAGTCCCACCAACCCCTTCACCAACATGTCAGTCCCTGCCATGCTGCTGTTGATGTCTATAGGAGACTATTCATGAAATTCACCATGCATTCAAGCACTTGTAACATCCTTTATTAATATGAACAGCAGAAAAATTCAGACAGAAGAAGCAAATGAGTGATGGGCAAGAGGAAAAAGGAAATTACGATGGCAAGCAGACAGCTGTGAAGACTAGCAATGTGCCCAGCTGATGGTACTGCAACCAGAATTTTTAAAATGTGTAATACGAGATAAGTAAACTGATAAATAAAATCGATCTCAAAAGGCCACATGGGAAAGATGCACAGTCTTGATTACCTAATTACGGAAGGGATATTGCAGAAATGGAAATAGTACACCAAAGTCCCATAATGACTTCGAGACTGGAGACTCCAAAATGCTTAGTGAAACTAGGTCTGTATCCCTCGCAAAGAGAAAAGATTAAGAGGGGACCTGGCGGAGCTGCCAAGGGCTCTGGGGGGAACCGCAGGGAGCAGTGCTGCAGTTATTAGAGCTAATGTCAAATATGAGGACGAGGGACACGGCTCCAGCGAGGTCTTGCACTGTACAAATGTAATACATTTTTTTTTTCCAGAGGGTATATATTATAAGCTACCAGATGCTGCTCTAGATGCAACCGATCTGACCAGATTTCAAATAGAGCAAGAAGCATATGGAGAGAGAGGGGGAGAAAAACAGTATATTATGGAGAACAACTGTTAACTGGAGGAAAGGATAGGCCTAGCTGGGCTTCCTGGCCTCCTGCCATCTTAAGATTTTCTTATGTCCCTGTGTAATCTTCTGACTTTTGATTTAGATGTTTCCTAAAAATGTGGCCCAGTGGTTGGTACATACTAGGCATTAGCCCAAGAAAAGAATGAAAAAAAAAATGCACTGTATCTCATTAAAGAATTTTTAAAGGGAGACTTTGAGGCGCCATTTGCTTCTTGTTACTCATCTTTGCAAATGTCTCTTGTCTTCCCAGGCTCTGCCCTGATGTGTTAGTGTTAGCAGCCTGTGGATTTCTGAGCCGCGCTGAAACGGGGTCTCAGGGCGGCCAACCTAAGTCGGTCAAGAAGAGATGGCAGCATGAAGCAGAGGAGCAAGACAAAAATAAGATCAAGTGAAGTAAATGGTACAAGATCTTTGCGTGCACATAAACAGTATCAGGTGAAAATATGCTGTTTGGTAATGGCTTTTCAGGCTGCTGTTGAGAATAAGGATCACGCCTATATTTGAAATATTTACGGTTCAATTAACAGCATTTGTTTCCATAAAATATTTTAAAACAGAACAGTATTTATCTTTAATTATTTTTCATTTTCTTTGACGAAAGATTCCAATATAGATATTGCTGTAGGCACAGGGGGCACTGAACACCAAGAGGTGGATTCCGTAAACAATTTCTCTCAAAGCGCTACAAACTTTAAATATTAATTTGTCCATAATTGGCAGAGAAGCAATTAAAAATGCTACAAAGCTGACTTTCTGCCTCCTTTACTTTCTCCTCCCTTTTCATTTAACCACAGTATAGAAAGTAGATGTAAAACAATAGGACCCTGAGCTGTACGGCATTCTAAGCCTAGCTTGCCTTAAAGCTACAATATGGATTTAATTTATATGCAAATGTAAGCAATAAAAAGCCAGACACTGTAGAAATTATAGTATTTTTCATAGATGCTTCAGCACCGGCACACAAGCCAGCAGTGATTTCAAACAAGGAGCTAATTATTACTGGTCACTAAGCTACCTTTTTCTTTTAATATCTCTCTTTCTTCCTTCAACTCCCCCCCTGTTTTTTTAACAATGAGTAAATTATTTTCTTGAGCGAGGAGGGTGGGGGGGAAGAGAGAGAGAGAGAGAGAGAAAGAAACTCGAATATTGGGGGTGAGTGAATGAAAACAGCCAGAAATATCTCCTGTGAGATTCAACATCAGGATAATTTCACAGTCTCGCTTTTTGACTGCTGTGTCCTGAAGCTGACCAGCACCATGCAAGGCTGATCAAAGGCCATCGGAAACATCAAGTAAGCCTAAATGGGGCTAAAGTATGCTAATAGAGAAGCTAAATGTACTTTAATCCTGTTATAATACAAGGTAACTTAGAGGCAGTGAAGGGCCTTGTTGCTTTTCCCTACTGGGTCCAGGACCCCTGCAAATCTTGAATAGAAGTTGCTTCCTATTCTTCGCCGGCCGGGGTATGGCTTTCTCAGATGCACACACAGTCCCCTCCTCCTCCGTTTACTGAGTGTCAACAGTCGGCTGAGCAAGACTTCTCCGCTCCTTAGATCAGCACCCTGTGACCTTCCACATTTAAGCACAGACCATTAAGCTAAGCTTTCCAGCTGTTGCCTGAATTATGAGAGCTTTTTTTTTTTGGTTTTTTTCAGAGGAGGGCAGAGCTTAGAGGAACACAAGGCTACAGTTTTGTATTATGGACCCACTGCCACCCAACTTGCTATGCAGAGCAATGTGCTTTCCACAGGGCTGCGGCAGACGGGTGATGTTGGCTGAAAACAGGGGCTTGCTTTGAAGTGATTCAGGCTCTGGCTTGTCCAGCTTCGGCATCATTGTGCTCGCTCGGGGAAACGTAATCTAATTTTAGGAAGAGGAGGAAACAAAGTAAACGTGACTGAACTGCGCTGCACCGTACACACCGTCTGCGACGGCATCCCCGGGAATAGCCCTGCTCCCCTGGCAACTTTCTTGTTCTTTTTCCTTCTTTCTTAGACACCAATTTTGGTGCATACTAGCCAAGAGAGGAAAAAAAAGGGTGGTAGTTCTGCCTGTGAAATGATATGCTTTGGTGGATGCCCCAAACTAACTACTGCTTGCAAACCCCAGATAAAAAAGAAGACTGATGTAATTTTAAAGCCAGCCAACTGCCTTAGTGACTGTATCAGAAGATTAAAAACAAAGGTTTCATTGAAGCACTACCTCCCACTGTGCAGCTGAAAGTCTCATGGCTGAGGCAAATGGTCCTAAATATCTTTCTGTTAAGTACAAATTACATACTGGATATATTAAGTTGTAATGGTGCATTTTTCAAGAGTCACTTTTCTTGTGTGAGAGCATCGGTAAAGACTCAAAAAATGCTGACTGTATGGCACATGGAAACAAAAAGGAATCTGCCTTTTACAAAAAAATGTTTTGTTCGTATCAAATCCTATTTTTCCTCCATCTCTCCCCATCCCCCAGCTGAGCTTGGAGTTTCAAATGCCAGAACCAGTATGTAGAGTAAGTCCTTTTGAAATCCATGGCAGAGAAATAGTATCCTGGCCCAGCAAACTCTTGTCTGCACTTACATTCCTGAGCCTTACCCCTCTGTGTTAGTGCTGATAGGAGTCCTTCAGATCAGCTGAAATGTAAGTGAATAAAGATGCTCCAGAAAACATCTTTTTAATGTGGAATTATCTTTCATTTACATAGGCAACATCCCTCAACTCGGCACATGTGCTATAATGCTTCATGCAAGAGAAACACTCATATAAAACTTAATGATTAGCATTCGTTCTGCTCCCAAATGATCAATAAAATGCTAAGTTAATACACAACGTGCAAAGGAGTCTGCCAGTGTGCGTAAGCTTGCATTACTGTGTGGGATGTAGGTACATCACAACCCTGGGAGCAGAGGAAGAGAGCAGTGCCCCACTTGGGGAAGGGACAGTGGCAGCAGGGCTGTCCCTGCCAGTGGCTGTGTTCCCAACCAGCCTTGGAATGCCGTGTGTCACCCACGCAGCACCACACGTGCAAACATCCATGTGCACAGACACACGTGCACAGTTACAGCAGGTAAAAAGTGGGACAAAGCAGGCAAATACGAATTAAAAAAACCCATCGTAACATCCTCTCTTTGTATTATCAGTGAAGGCCAACTTGTGAGCGATTTCTCCACAGAAATCATTTGCAACCACTAAATCAGACAGAAGTAGCATAGATGGGAACAGTGGATAAAAGTTAAACTAGTGGAGTGGTGCACCTTTACCCAGATACCTTCATGTTGATCTTGTACAAGTGGCTTATTCCAGCAAATAAACTGTGAAGATTTGAGAGAATACAGCTGGGCAGTACAGAGTTAATATTAGCAAAATGTTTTTGGCAGGGACAGGCTTAGTGTCTGCTGAAATATTTGAATTTTAATCTGCTCCTATTTACCACTGCTGGGAATAATGTTCTCATTTTTAGGTGTTTATCTACCTATCTAGTCACCATTCACCACTTTTATTGTTTGTCTGTCCTTCCCTTACAAAATTAACTGAATTGTAGTTGTGTTTTAATTATCAACAAATTTTGAACTGAAAAGCATTTGCATGACTCTCAGTTCAGCTGTAATTTTCTGGATTTGTTTTTAATTAACAGAGATCCTTCCCAACACATATGAAGCTCGATGGAAATCTTTTTGTTCGTATAAACATCCATACAGTGTTTTTGCTGCACATTATCTTTCCAATTTCGCCATCACTCTTTTAAAAATAAAAACTTTAAAAAATCGAATGATCAAATGAAAGTGGGCAGTTTCAGTCCACAAGAGCTCCAGTGATAGCCTTTAAAATTGTTAAAAGGTTACTAGTTCAGAAATACTGCATGAAAAGACTTAAGAGATTTCCCCCCTAAATTTCATTCCAAATGTAGGTGTTAATCCTTTTTTTTTAGGTGCTCATAATTTACAAGATAATGGCCATTTGAGGTCATATGTGACTGCCCAAACATGTTTCTACTAAAGTTCAAAAATTTTTATTTATTATTTTGATTTATTTACATCTAGAATATCAGAATCTCTGTTGCCACCACAAGAAAACACCATAGCCTGAATACAAAGGAGCCACAAAAACCTGACCAACATGAGCTGTACGTTAACAGCAATGGTGAATTGACGTGCACAGTTTGTTTTGCTCTTTTGCATTTTTTGTAACTCTTTGCATCATCTATGTTTATCATCAAAATGTCTGTTTCTTCATCAAGCACTTATAATTTTGTCAAGACAGATGATTAATGTTTAGTGTAGTTATTTCCAGACCTGGCAGCTAATGTCTTTTTCCCATATAGAGAACTATCAGAGGCTCTGGCAAGGGCAAAAGCCGCTGGAAGTGCGACTCTGTGGCAGCAGGAGAGGTTATGAACACAGCTGAGTGGCTGGAATTGTTCGAGCACGTAGCAAAGCTGGGAACATGACTCAGTCATTAGTTACCTGTTCAATTATCTTCACTTTATTAACAGAGATGGGGCAGGTGCACTGCCCACACAGGCCACTCCATAGGGAATACAAACAGCAAGCACACTCTGTGTGAAAGGTACTATGCTTTCCCCACACTAAATGTTTTCATCTTGAAAATGTATTAAAAATATAAAGAAGAGTTGAGACGAGGTTGTGGTAAAAATCCCACTTGTGTTGTGAATTAGAGTATACATCACCGAGTTTTGATTCCAATTCTGTTGTCCCACCAAATTTCCCAGACTAGTTTTGAGCTTATTTGGCCTTCCTGTCTCCGAGAAGATGAGGCTGAAACGTTGGCAATGCCTCCTCCTGTTCTAGTAGCCAGATTTGAACAGGCTCAATGTTGCTGCAGAAATGCAGCTCGGCATGCTGTGCTGCATGGGACTTTGGAAGCTTTATTAAGATGTCCCTCTTCTGAAATGAAAAAAAAAAAAAATGGAGAAGAAAACCCCCTGGTAACACTAGGTGAGTTTTCTTACCTGTGCTCTGAACTAGGAGTTGAGCTGCAGTGTTTACAATTTAGATGTGTGGTAAATTCTGGGAGGAAGCCACAGCTGACTGTTTTTCTGAATCATGCTTGGCCCCAAGTCTGAGATGAAGAAAGAGTCAATACATATTTGCCTGTGGAGTAGCTAATTAGAACAATTAATCTGAGAACCAGAACAAGCTGTGAGACCATGAGCTGATTCAGGCACGCCCTCTACTAACTTAAATTTTGATCAATGTTTAAAGCACCATGGGAAAGGCTGGGGTGATGAGGCCCAGTGGCTGAGATTCAGGCTCACCATCCGTGCCCCTGTTGCTGTGACAGGCGCTGAGACCTCGGGCAAGGCGTTTTCCTCTTGTCTCTGAAGCAGGCCAATGATATTCACTGCCTTGTCGAGCTTTGTGGATACAAGCAGCATGTTGTGAATGAAATGTTAAGTACATCTCAAAGCCAGCCAAGACAAGAACTGCATTTTTCTTCCCAATATCTATTAGCTCAGAGCAACGGGAGAATCCCACTTGCCACCAGCTCCCTGTTCTTGTTTGAAGATGTGGAGCTAGCCAGATCATATCCATCAGATATTTGCTTTCAGGGTCGCATGAAAGTGGAGTCAAAGAAAGATCTTTTGTGGGGATGACATGCTTGGAAATATACTTGTCCAAAGCAAACAGCTCTTGCTCTTTCTCCAGCTAATTCACTGAAAAGATACTATTTTAGTCAAGAAAATGGTATCAATTCTCCTCCTTTTTGGCAGGATGGTGGCAGGTTTCCCATGTAGATTTGTGGAAGGTATAGTTTTGACAGGAGCATCTGGCTCCTTTGTGAGCTGCACAAGGAATTGTGTGGCAGTGGCTTTAGGTCGGCCTCTGGTTGAGCCATGTGGGCAGCCCTTTGACATGTCTGTGCTGCTTTTCCTGCTGCACTCTGTTTTGTTTTGACTTCCTTTTGAGCTTCCTAAATATGCAGCCTTGCTCTGCAGATTCCCTGGGACAGTTTCATTCATGGGTCCTGACAAGGACTGAGGTTTTGCCAGGGATCATGGATCCATTCTTACAGTGGTGCTGTGTGTTACATTAGCAGACAGCTGCCTTTGGCAAGGTTTTTTTCCCCTCAGAAATCCTCTTAGAGAAGGGAGAAGAGTGATCTCTGGGCAGTGGAGCTTTCAGTTCTCAAATTAAACTGTGCCAGGCTGTTTAAGAATTTAAAAGCAATTGTGAGCTTTCCTAGTACAATAATATGTAGTGTGGTCCTTATGTAGCGTGCCCTCTTTAAGCAGCTGATGCCTGGCTTTTATCTTCTAGGTGTATTTACAGTAAAAAAAAAATCCCTGAATTTCTTTTTTTTACTTCCCTGTGAATAGTGTGACCTGAAAATGTGGTTTTAGCCTTATTTACATGAACACAATCCCAGCAGATGTTCTGTCACCAAGAATGTGCCAGCTTGTTGCATTTGGCATAGAAAAGTGGTACAAGGGTGCAGAATACCTCGACGTCCCCTCCCCAGATCCTCTGGGCGGTTTGGGCACCATGCTCCAGACATGTTCTTGTTGTGCCTGACACTGTGAGTGACCAGCAGGTGACCACTGTGAGTGGCTGGAAAGTGACCACCAGCTGTGCTGCCGTTGGGTTTGTCCAGCCGTGGGTGGTGTGAGCAAGGAGATGGGCAGGTAGGGAAGCAGCAGCTGGGGAGTCACAGACTGCCAAGCTCTGCTCTTTCTTTGCACATCCTTAGGCTGTATGAGGAAATTCACCTGTGCTGGACGCATTGATGACATGGCAAAGAGGGTCTCTGTCTCCTCCTGGTGAACCTTTCCCTGAGGCCAGCCCTGTGTAGCTCCATCCCTTGCCACACAGGGCTGGGTGGGGTGTGAGCCCAGGGGATGGCTGTGCTGTGAGCAGTTCATCATGGAGATGTGTGCTGTGCCATTCAGACTGAAATCACCAAAAATGTGTTCAGGAGAGATCTCTTGGCTAAGAAAGTATATAGTGAGCAGAGAGGATGGAATAATTTGTAACTGCATGTTTGGACAAATTTGATGGCATTGGGAACAGTTCACAAATAAGGAAGCTGAGCTGTTTTAGAACACAGTAGTTCATGTTTATTCAAATTAGGAAAAAGCTTGGCTAAATAAGGGTTTAAAGAGGAGCCCATGGCTGAAGCATATTTAAAGAGATCGTCTGGAGTCCATGGAATTGCTGCAGAGAGTGTGTTGGCTTTCCTTGCCATGAAAAGCCATAGAAACACAATACAAATGCAGAAAAAGAGCATGTGTGTATGTGTGATAAGATGGAGGGAGAAACCTGTGTGTCTAGCAAAATTACAACACTATCAGAAACATCAAAAACATTACAATGCTATTGAGAAATCCAAAATAATACACTGGGGAAGGTGCCAGCCCAGGTACAGTATATCTGATCTTGCAAGGCCAGTGGAAAGGAAGAACAAAGCAACTGGTTAATTTGCAGCAAACCAGTTGAAGGAAGAGATATTGCCAGAGCCTTTCCATGTGCTGACAGACTCTCCAAAGTACTTTATCAACTAAGCATCTCCAAAGCCATCACAGCTGTTTCTCTACAGAGCAGAACCACTGCTGGTGCACGACACATGCAGCACTCAGCGCCAGCATGACCTGCAATGGAAATGTTATCAGGCAAATGGAGCTGCTCCCCCAACTCCTTGGTTCCCTCCCACCAGCAGAGAGTTTGATCTCACATTGCTTTTGCTTTCTAAATTGGCCTAACTAATGTAATCAGACAGAAACATCCTGTTCCAGTGTCACAAATGCCTTACAAACTAGATGGCCTAATTAAGGTCACTAATTTCATTGTCTAAGACAATTTCTTGAGAGATATATAAGTGGTTACCAGAATAGGTCATATCATTGCATAAATTAGCAAAGAAAGGCATAAGAAAACACCCATGTCAACTGAAAAAAAATATTTTGAGTCTTCAAAATTTACAGACAACAAAATCATAATTACAAATGATGATGAGTGAAGGGAGAAGAGAGAAAGCCTATTCCCAGAACGGAGCCTTTTGCCAGACTCAGGACCTGTGGGCAATTCAAAGATTTGCACAAAATCAACACTGCAGGGCCAAGTGAATAAATGTGATGATGCTAATTTTTTTACTGTTTTGGAAGCTACATGTTGTTGCTAGAAGATAAAGCAGATCAAAGAAATAGTCCTAATCTGTATTAATGGGCCACAATGGAGGCAGTGTGCAGTCACTCCCTAAGCCTATTCACTTGCCCCAAGATGTGCTTCGCAAAAAGGAAGATGAAACCTGTGGTGGGATCTCTGAGGTTGCTGTTAAACCACCACAAAGCTCAATGGCCAGAGGGAAAGTAAAAGTCTGATGAATACTTCACGTCTGCTGTTGAATTATTTTGGTTAGAATCACCTAGGAATATCATCTTCACCTTTGCAAAAAGCAGGAGCCATCTCAAACATGAAGCTACCAGGAAATCATGCTGTGATAAAAATATTCAGACTAAGCAGGAGCCTCAGCAGTAGAAAGACGTCACCTTACAAAACCCTCAGACACTTTTATGACATATCACATAGAGAGGTGATGGCTGGAGTGGCTGTGCTGCAGTCAGAGTTATGTGAGTGATGTCTGGCCAAGGGCTGCTCCTTGGGCTGCTGCTCTCTGTGGTTTCTTTTTGGTAGGGCATGGCAGGGCAGGAGAACCTGCTGAAGCATAAATTCCCTTGATCATGTCCAGTCTGCCTCGGTCCCTGGCAGAAGTAGGAGTTGTAGATGCAGGAGATCTCCAGGAATGTTTGCTGACCTGGGAGGAAAGAGTGTGCCAGTCCTCAGAATGTCCCATGTCCATCTGGTACTGGTCACCTGATCTGAAGAGGCAAAAGATGAGTGGGACTTGAGTCCCGCAAGCCGAAAAATTTCATTGGGACACATGGGAATGAAGACAAACACAGGGAAAGATATGCAAGAGGACATCAAGTACAGCTAATAATTTCTGTAAGGCAAACATTTTTTTTACTCTACCATATTTGAAATACTAAGGATAACATGTATCTCTGTTATCTCTAGTATTTAGCAGCATTTATTTTGATAAGAGCAATGTGTATTAACATTTGGACAACATCAGTTCAAGACAGGGAGACTGGAAATATTCAAAAACTTTTAGACTATTTCACAAGCACAGCTTCACCTTTGTCCCACATGCAAGACCAGGTTTCAAACTAAACTAATCCTTAGTGCACAGCTATGACTCCTCTCATGCCCACATTCACCATCATGGTGAGATCTATGGATGCAAATAAACAAAAGAACAGCCAGTGAAATGCCTGCTAGTGAAAGTGGGTGTGGAGGTGACCCAAGCCACAGAGGACTTTTGGCCACCAGGAGGATTTAATGGCATCATTGGCCACACTTGCAGTTTGCTTCCAGTTTATAGCTACCAAAGTAGCTATATTTCAATCCCTTAATTTGTCCAAGTTAGTCATGCAAAACCATAAATTGCATCTCTGGACATTTGCAGTGAAGTCTGTCCTCTCTCTGAACTCAAAAAGCAATTTTCTGACATATCGTATTACAGCCAGCTTTGAGAGAGGTACCTGGTTAGTATAGAGTATTGAATATCCAGTACATTCTGAATATATGTTAATGGTAAACTGGCTAATTTAATTTCCTTCTGTAGGTGTGTAACTCTTGCCATCTTGATAAAGTTTTCACACTAGTGCACAAGTCAGAAACCTGGTAGAGACAACAGTGGTTGTCAGCATCAGTTATATTTCCTCAAAATACCTATAACTAGGAGTGGTAGGAATGACTTCCAGAGGTAATGAGCTGTATATTCCTAATTTTGCTAAGAAAGTTACTGCCAGAGTTGTGTTAATATTGAGGAGTTTTTGCAAGAACAGGATATTGTGAATAACCCCATCATTTATATTTTAACTAAATGTGTAGATATTACTTGGGAGTAATGCTCATGATTGAGTCTTTGTGCAGTTATTTAATGAAATTTTGTATTCCTTGCATGCAGCTCACTAATTCATCATCTTTTGCTCTAATAATTTCATGTCACCTATACCAAAAGAGTATTACCAGAAACATCACTTCCCTCTATACAACAGAGGACAAAAGTTCTCTCTTTATTGCCAAAAGGATATACAAAGGGAAAAAATATAGGAAGTGTTATGAACAGATCAGAGAAAAGGCCAACAGTTCCTCCTAACCCCAAATGTCTCAGATCTTGTGATTATCTGGACCTTGAACATTTCAATATAACTTTTGAAAAAGCAGCTGCAGTCTTAAATATTTCTTTGGCTTTCACTAAATTCCAGCATATGCCAAATGCAATCTATTTCCAACACAAAGCACCCTAAAACATGAGCTTATTTTTATCTTGCAAAACTGCAAGATGCTTTGAAGCACTCATCTCGTAACTGTGACTGACCCTTTTATTCAATTATGTCATAAGGAAAACTTCTGAGAACACTTAAAAATTTCTTCAGACTTTTTAGATACTCTTTGCACCTACAAGACCCAGCCAGGGATAGTCTCACAGTCCCAGTGTGTGTCAGTAGCTTTATTTTACATTAAGATTTTTCACCAGTCAATCAGTCTGGTAAGTGAAAATGTGCTGGTTTGCATGTGTGAACATAGACATGATTTTTAGCAAATCTGAGGCCACTCTTGCCAGCAGCCCCGTTAAATTGTTTTTATCAGTCTGGTTGACTGGAATGTTCAAGTATTTGCAATAGACTCGAGAGTATTAGGCTGAAAGTCTGTCTTATGCACTATCAAATTAGACATGGCTAAGCAGTTGTGTAGCAGTTTTCAGCTGCACACTCCAGAATAAAAAATTAAAGTGTCATGAAAAAACTCTTAAAAATGTATTTTAATTGAGAATCTTTATGACTTCCCTCTCCCTTTTGCTTCCTGAGGGTGCTCTGAGAAAACAGAACCAAGCTGTAAGTCATGTGGAGCACTGTGCTCATCTTAAATCTTCTTTCTTTGGAGGCTGAGCTGCTTTTGGTAACCTAGTACTTACTGAGGAATGAAAGCATGTAGCTTGGCTACTCTGTGGCCTGCTGCTGTGCTGCAGTGGTGGCTTGTTCATGGCTCATCCATCCCCTTGGTGTTGAAGGCACACATCTGGTCCTGCACACTGTGTTTGTCATTTATCCTCCCATAACAGGATGTTTCCCAGAAGTTAAGCTGGAATGGGGAAAATAGTTAATCATGTGCATGAATTTGGTAGGGAAAAAAACCCTTAACAACATTTAAAAAAGGAAATATATAGGGTGGTTAAATAGAGCATTACAAGTGATTGAAACTAGAGGAACAAAGGAGCAACCAGGTGCAGAGTGTAGTCAAATGATGTAAGAAAAGACTGAGTCAGGAATGGGGTTTGACCTCTGGAATTTGTTGGGTTTACCGTTACAACTTGTTTACGCAAGACAGTTGGAAATTAAGAAAATGTCGAACTGAAAAGCCAAAAAGGTATTTGGGATTCATTCCATATATATATGTATATGTATATGTATATGTATATGTATATGCATATGCATATGCATATGTACATGTAAATAAATATATACATATATGTACACAGACACACAGACACACATATTTATGATTCACTTCTGGAATGAGAAATTTCTTTTTCCTTTCAGTCTAGGGTATAATCCAGGGGAAAAGCCCCCTCATTTTGGCCCAGACAAACACCTTGCTACTGTCCCCAGACATCTCCATTTGCACCCTCAGGTGCACAGAGGTAAATCTGTTCTGCAGCTGGGGTAGCACAGGTTGCACTGGAGGTGTCACAGCTACATGTGGTTTCCATTACCTCAGCTAAGGTGCTGCTGCAATTAGTAGTGTAAGTTAGCATAGCTTTTAATCTCCTCTTCTGTCTTTCTGTAGAGCCACATTCACTTTTGCTTCCATCCAAGTTTCATCCTTGAGCTCTGACTTGCACTCAGATGGGAAATGTCAGCTGTCAGCTCAGTTTACAGACTTGGATGAGGGTTTGGAAGAAAAGGACTCCCCAGAAGACTACATGGCCTTGCTGTAATAATATTAATCCTCTTGGTCAAATGACTACACTGGACACTTAATTTATTGGTAGTTTGAGGAGAGAGAAGGAAGAATCATGTCTACTTTTGATATGACCTGGCCATGGGCCACTTGTCCAGAACTTGGCAGGAGGAGCCCAGCTTCTGACCAGTTTGACTTTTGCAGCCATTTCTCACAGTGATTAGACTGAGCCCAGCCTGGTGAGGAAACAGGGAGCTTTCAGGAGGGCCTGCACTTGTTCAGGGAGCAGAGGCTGTGCAGGAGGCAGGTGGGCAAGCCTTAGGCAGCTCTTCACACAGAGAAGCATCACACCACTCAATTGCACCTTACATCAGTTTGCAATTAGCTTGTGTGCAAAATTTCACTCATCAGCATTGCTTAGCTTGAGATCTGACATGACCAGACTCTTTCTTTTCTTAGTTCTTGCGGAGGCTGCTCGTGAAACACGGGAGCTGGAGCTCCTGCAGTGCAAGGATGGGAGCTTTTCCCTGTTTTCTATGGAGTCAGGAATTTTCTCTGCCTGGCACCTGGGTGTTGGTGCTTGCTAACAGCCAGAGCATGGAGCTGCCACCGAGGCTCCCCACTGATGTGGTGGCTGGAGGAGGCGTGTGGGAGCTGCCTGGTATTTTGCTGCTGCAGGTGGTGCTTTAGTCTGGGCGCCGTTTGCCACCCGCCGCTTTTCTGGTTTGTTCTTTTGTTTACATCAAGTCTTCATGAAAGGGTGAGGTGCTCTCATGCAGAGCAAGCAAAAGAAACATAAACATACACACACACACAAGCTGGAAGAAATATGGGCACGTACTTAGGCCTGAAGCCATCAGGGGTTTGCTCCACTGGTTTGCTCTGTTGGGGCAAAAGACATTCACAGAGAGAGGAGACCTCCCCAGACCTCCCATCACAGTCCTCAGCCCAGTGGCTTCTTCTGCTTCTGCATGCTCCATCATGCCATCAGGAGCTGGAGCACACTCCAGGCTCTCCAAACCTGTTCAGATGCTGACCATGGAGCCTGAATCCCACAGACCTCATCTGAATCCAGCACTGCAGCTTCCTCCGTTGTTTTTGCCACCATTTTAGCAAGAGACAAAGCCAAGTGATCCTCTAGGTGATGCCACCCCACATATGCTGTTCATTGAGATGGTTGCTAGCCAGAATATGATAGAAATTGATTTAGAAATGCTTTGTGTAAATACAAGTAATTTTTCTTCCAATTTTGCTGGTATTGAGGGTGTTTGTGTTACAGAGGTGTTGGGAGACTGTCCTGAAGGATATGTGCATGTGTAGAAACTGAACTTTGGGCTCAGCAGTTTACAGAATGAAATTTTTCTTTCTGTTTATTGATGCAAATACTTGCAACAACCATGCTGAGCTCATCCAGTGTGTGGCTAGGAACAACCCCGTGAAACTCATCTGTCCAGTCATAACTGAGCTAAGAGATTTTTGCTAACTAGTAGGAGATAAAAATGTAGAAGAAAAAGAAAAGAATGTCCCCAGACGACAAGTTATGTAGTAATAATAATGAATAATTTTAGGGAAATGGTGATCTGTTCATGGAAGAGCCATGAGAAGAAAAACAAGCTAAATTAGTCAGATGATTTATTCATTGTGAATGATTCACTCCATTACTGGCTGCTTCCTCCACAGGCCATAGGAGCTAATATATAAACTGGTAGAGGAAGGGTGGGATCGATAGCAAGCAACCTCTGCCTCCTCTCCAGGGAAAATAGGTCACCTATCCCTGCTATGCTGCTCTCTGGGCACAGGGCACATCTCAATAGACTGAGCATTCATTTTCAGCTAATGAAGTTTGGGTTTTTCAGGGCAAAATTTTCCTGAGGAGTGTTTCTTTTTTTCCTTCAGCTCTCCAGCCCGTGCTCGCAGTTTGGCTGGCTCCCTTCCCCCGTCCTGACAGCTCTCATTGTTCCCAGATGATGGCTGTTTGCTTGGCTATGCAAAAAAAAAAAAAAAAAAAAGAAAGAGATATTTTTGTGGTCTAAATGCAGTGTCCTTTACACAGTTTTGGTGCTGTGGAGGAAGGAAACCTCCCAGCAGCCTCGGGATTTGCTCAGTGTGGGACTGCCTGCTCCTCAGGTGAACCAGTTTGGAGAGAACCTCTGGGTCCAGGCTGTGACAAGCTGTGGGGGCTCAGTAAGCTCACTGGGGCTCCTTGTGTGGCCATAGTGACACACACCCCATGCCTGTGGGATGTGGGTTTTCCTGCTTGCTCCACACCCCGTGCCAGCCCCGGCACCACTGCAGGCACTGGGAAGGCCAGCGGGGAGAAGCACCATGCCTGTGCAGGAGGGTACTGATCTGCAGAAAGCTGCCATGCTGGGAAACATTCCTCAGGCTCCTTTTAGCTCCTAATAAGCAATAATATTCTCTGTGGTGATGCCTCTGCTGAATTTTCTTGTACCCAGCACAACCCACTGTTTATCATGTGACTATTTATAAACTGCTGCTGCAGCTTCATAAATGCTTTTTGCTCCTCGCTCAAACTGGAGCTGAGCAGCTGGAAACTGTGTTGCAAGCACAGCCTGAGCTGAGCCTGAAAGACAGAAATTGTGCACGAAACTCCTGTGGATGGTATTTATTAGAGAGCTGCTGGAGAAGAGTTGCCAGCTCTGGATACTGAATGTATTGAAAACTTGAGAGTGCAGGGTTTACTTGCCAGTTCATCTTTAATTAATTACAGAGGGCAAACAATTAGGGGAAGAGGCTGCTGCTGGACTACCTGACTCATAGGGCAGCTCTGATGGACATTGCTTATGTGCTCCCCTGCCAGGACTGTCCCATGGCCCACACGAGGTCAGGCCCTGTGTCCAGCTTTGAGCACTCAAGCCAAATCCCCAAAGCAGTGGGCACATCAGGCAGCAGCTCCTTCAAGCAGGGAGCTGAGGAGAGCATGGGCTTGGGGATGGCAGTGCCCCTGGCAGCGCTTCCTCCATGCACCCCAAAGGGAGTTTTGCAATGTTGCACACTCCTGGTGCATTTGTTTGTAGGTAAATGTCAGTCTTTAGGCTTCCAATGAGCAAAATGCATAACCCACCCCACCAAATGAAAAGAGTACAAAACAGGTTAGTGTTGTGAACAAACAACTCTGTTTTTGCAGGTGTAAGGGCTTTTTTGTCTGAAGAAAAGAATTTTAAAGATTCTGTTTAAAACAAAGAAGGAAAGAATAAATGAATGGAAATGTTGCAATTACTTTGTAGATGACCACAGCTTCCCAGGCAGCTCTGGTGTATGTATAATAAGGAGTCTCACAGGTTCTGGAGAAAACCAAAGACCCAACTCTGCATGAAGTCTGAAGAGAGTGTGTTGTGTGAAAATGTTGGTCATGAGGTCAGATCTTCAGTGCCAATGTTGTGCAAACACACAAGGGCCACACCTCAGCCACTAGAGAACACTTGTCACTCTTAAGCCATGATTCAACCTGAGTTTAGTTCTAGAAACCCAGGGCAGATGCTCTGAAACCTGCTGCTGAAATTCAGGCTAGAGGAGTCATCTGTTACAAGGAGCTTGAATCATGCCCAGTTTGAATGAGGTCCAGACCCAAACCAACAACATAACTGCAGTCTTTGGCAAAAACGCCTGGATTTAGTGGCCAACATCACATTCAAGCTTGTAAGATTTCTGCAAGTCACTCAAAATGTACACCAGAAATCTGTCTAATAAAACATGATCACTCCATGCTAATTTGGTTCAAACTGCAAAGAAACAAGCAAACCAAAGGCAGAACCAACAATGGGCATCAGGGTTTGGTTTGTTTTGGTTTAACCAAATTCTGAGTGTGTAGTTAAATAAAGCAGTCACAAGGTGCACTGAGCCCAAGTATGGACCAGCACATCTTGTAGCCAGCTCAAGTCCCCAGAACCCTACTTGCTACCATACAGTGGCTTGGTCTGGGTGTTTGCCATGGTATTGAGTCTCCTTGGGCTTGCACAGAAGAGGAAGAAGCAGGAAAATGGTTAATGTACATGATTTTTTCCTGCATTCTTTTTTTCCTTTTTTTTTTTTTTTTAACCTGATGTAGAATAAGCTGCATGGGGAGAATACAAATATGCAGTTATAATATACGACAATGCAGCAAAATCCTGGACTCTGTCAATTACTTTGGCACTGTATATTTTTATTTTATTCCTTTGGGGAAATATATCATTCAAGTAAAAAATCATTTGGACAATGCAACTACATGGAGAATATCCAATGCATGAAGACACTCCTTTGCAGTGAGCTGCACATGGAGTGATATGGAAAATGCAAGGAAACTGAGGGAAAACTTCCTGGTCTAATTGGTGATACAGTGCTGCCGAATGAGTGTCCCTCTAGAACACACTTGTTGCTGTAAGTCACCTTCAGAGATCCCTTGAAGCTCCAAGGGACTCAGCTGACTCCTTTTGTAGTGACAGTGTTCTGAAGAGGTGGAAAAAAATCCATCACAGCAGCCAAATGAGCATCAGAAAGATTAACACCTGGGAGGAGGAGCTGCTAGGGAATGTATGGGGCAGGGCTGAAAATCACTTCCAAATTATTTTGTTCAAGACTAGAAGAGCTGCCCAGTAACATGCGCTAGACAGCCTTGGATTGTTCAGAGTGAACTGTTTTTGAAAGGAAGCCAAAAAATTACATTTTGCTTACCTGGCAACGACTTCAAAAATTAAGATTGAATTATTTTGAATTGTGTGGTTGAAGATTTTTGAGCAAGTTGGGAAAAAGAAAGAACAAGAAAATAATCAGGAGGTGGCTTCCTAAGTTGGGTTTTTATGCTTATTAGCCCAAACACAGAGCCAGGGAAGGGATACCTCAATTCCCTCCTCTCCCTGTGGGGACATGGACCTCTGGGCTTTGCTCCTGGGGGAGGTTCTGAGCCCAAAGGCTGGGACAGGGCTGCTCTCCTGGACCACTTCCCACCTCCTGAAGTGGGAGCTGCACGGGGGCCTTATGCAGCCCCTTCACTGTGAGCACGTCAGTCTACAATGGGGATGAGATCTTGGGGATGAGATTTGCTTTGAGCAGAATACTGAGCCAATTTTTTAACACTGGGGAAAAATCTCCAAGTAGTGGGATATTAGCTTTGAGGATTTCAATTGGGATGGACGGCACTTTTCTTCTTCAGCCAACACTGCCAAGGAAGGCTCAGTCAATTCCCATAATTCCTTTAACCATGTTGGTCTACCATCTCCATTTATCTTCTTATCTTTTTATTAAAAAATAGGCCTAGTAATAACTTTTGCATCGGGAGATATGCATGAATTGTGAATTATTTGCTATAATATTGCATGATCATCTAAATCTGTCCAAGTTTTCAGAACTCAGTATCCAGATCTGTATGCAACATGTCAGTTATTTTGCCCTTTAAATATCTACTTTTTTTTCCTTTGGGCTTGTACAATATATTATTAAAAATTGTGAAGGAAATTAATCTGTTTTTCAGGTAATAAATTAAATAGAGATTACTCTTGAGAAAAACTAGTGCATTATTTTAACTGCAAAATAAATCACAATGAAGATGACGTGTTTTCAGGCATGCAGACCAGTCAGTGTACATAAAAATACACCCAATCCTTTAATTATATCTAGGTTTTGAGTAGACATTTCTTTAATAGCAATCAAAATGCTTCCACACACAGAAAAGCTTTCACCTTTTCAAGAATATTTTCCTTTGCAAATCTAGGTGACCAGCTAACCTTCATCCTGGGATAATCAATGGAAAATGAGTGGTGGTGGCAGGGACTGGCTGCAGGAGAAGTGGGCTATGGGAGAGGGTCAGGCTGGGCAGCTCTTTGCAGAGGAAGTAAAGTTTCCCTTGTCTCCTTTGCATATTCATGTGGTGGACCTGGCTGTTAAATCACAGTTTTGATTTGCTTTCTTAACACATTTCACTGGGTTAATTATGTGGAAAAATTGGTAGCAGATTATATAACATATATCCAACTCTCTCGCAATAAATTAAAATTCCTTTAAAAGTCACAATGTTTTGTCATTTTCAAAAAAAGACTCAAAGGTAAATGTTGATTTTAATATGGTTGCAGCTACTCCCTCGTAAGTTGAGTGGTTAGAATACCAGCATATCTTTCAAAGAATACTTATGAGCTATTGATTAAAAAAGTAGCTGCAGAGCTTGTGGTGCAGGATATGCCTTGCATTTGGGAAACTGTATAGACATCTTTATATTAAACATATCACAGCACCTCAAAAGATCAGGCTGGAACTGTAAATTGTAACCCTCTAGCAAAAGTTTAATGTTTGTTTAAAAGGGGCAGCTTTCTATTACATTGTTTGAACAGATCTCCTCAGACAATGATCATAACCTCTTTCCCTTCTCCTTCACACACAGGTTATGATATCTATACTCTCCTTATCATATGTGACTTCACTTTTATGAGCTGTCTCTGGCTCTCACCTGATTTTATTCTTGAAGCCAATGGGGATAACGTGGAGCCCTGAACAAAACGACAGCCTCAGATTTTTGAGAGGTGCTTGCAACAGCCAAATGTTTGACCCTGGGCAGGGAGATGGGATTGTTTTTTTAATTTTTTTTTTGTTTTTTTTTAATGCTACCCCGGCGGGCGGCGAGCAGAGAGGAGGTCCCCGCTCGGGGTCAGCGCTGCCCGGAGCTGTGCCGTGCCACTCGTGCGGGGTCGGGGCTGGCTGTCCCCGCTGGCTGCGGGCTGCGGTCCCTCTGCCCCAGCCCGGGCAGCCGCGTCCTGCCGGGACAGCCGCGCTCCACGCAGACCCGCTTGCACACAGGGACGCATTTTCCCGTGCAGAAATATCGGCCCACGCTGATTTTCCATGCACAATTTAGAACCTCTGCTTTTGACAACAAGACTTGTGGCTCTCGGGTTTTCTTCCCTTTCCTATTCTTTTTTTAAAATTTTCATTGACAATGCCTTTTGAATCTGTCATTGCCTACAACTTCGGCATTTTGTGAAAAGGAGGCTGAAATCTGCTTCTAACCTATACACCTTATCAAAGACCAGTCTGCCAAAATAATTCATCAAAAAGTTCAGACATTAAGTTGGTCACTTAATAGCTGTTCCAGCCTGTGTAAAACAGCTGCTGTCCACTATGTGACTAAGAATTAAAAAATGTCTCCACCACCCTGAAAAACAAATTTTAATACCTAAGCTATTAAAAATTAACAATGCTATCCTTTAAGAACGATTAGAAATGTGTGAACAGGTTTTTATAGGACGCATATTTGGGCAAGGAGCAATGGCTCAGCAAGGAGGTAAAAAAGATCTCAGTCTGTACATCTTTGTGTGTATGGGAAGGGCACGTAGGATCTGGCTCCCAAGCCCAGCAATTCCCTCTCTCTCCCTGCGTTTGGTGAGCCTGCAAGGGCAGCAATAACACTCCTGTACTACAGAGACTTCAAACCCTCCTCTATCTAGGTTCTCGTGCTGTGCTCTCATCGCTGGGGTTTTGCACCTAGGAAGGGCTAATAGGTACTAATTATGATTGTAGCAGCAGCTATTTTTGCTATACTTAGTGTGGTCCCATATGCTTAGGATTCTGGAAGACAAAGGGGACAAATTGAATGATTTTGGATGTGAAATTCATTTGCAGTGCTTTAATTCCTTAATCTAAGACTAAAGAGTGCATTGGATATGCTGGCCTAAGAGTGAATATGCACTGAGTCTCCTGGGATTTTGTCTTACATGAACTGGCCCCAAAAATTTCAGAAAATAGTAGAAACAAGATTTTTATTTTGTCCTCCCTCTCCCCTTTTTTTCTTGTTTTGCAGCAGAGTAAAATGCAATTTTGCTGTATTTGGCAATGTATTCTATAAACATGGGAAACTGAAGGGCACACATAATGTTGTTGGAGATTTGAAAAATGCACACAGTAATGAAGAATCAAATTCTCTGCTGAAATAATTCTACAGATTTCAGTGGAATTAGGCCAGTAGGGAATTTGATCCTTAACAAACTTGTTCAAATTCTACTGAAGTTTCATGCTGGAACATATTCACAAACATCTAGACTTAGAAATGAAAAATTTATTAATTTGATTAAATTACTTACATACTGCTCTTTCAGTACATATATTTTTGTTGGTTCCACAAATAATTTAATATAAATTCTTGAAAATTCTTTGGTAATTTTCTAAAGGCACACAAACAAGAAAGTAATGCTACTTCACGGATAAAAAGAAATTAATGAAAAATTTAAAATTAATATGACTAATTCCAAATGAAGGCATACTTATAAAAATATTTTGCCAGGCTAAAACTAACCTAAGGTTCCATACTTATGCACAGCTTCAGTTTTTTTCTTCATCTTTTTCTTTTTGAATTTTTTATTTTATTTTATTTTTTTCCTTGCAGGATGAGCACAACCCTATAATACCAATAAATGAAAAAAATGCATTGAGGGAATCAATATACTGATTGCATGACTTTTTAAAACAAGGTTCATCTCATGATAGCAAATTAATTTATGTTTTGCTTAACATAAAATTTTCTTTAGCCTTAATTCAAGAGTAAATTGCTCTTTTAAGACATAGAATTTTGTTTTTAAGTAATTAACAGAAAAAAATGAACTTCAAAAGTGTTCTATTAATTTGACAACAATAGCTTTTGAGGTATAAATGCAACCATTTGGTCCATTCAAGGAATAAAATTAACAATAAGCATACAGTGTGAAATAGATTTCAGTATATGTGTCTCAACCGAGGGACATGCCATCCTCACTGCAGCAGGGAAGCACTCACACTTCCAAAGACTAACTAAATCCCAGGAATATTCAGGTTTCCTCAAAAGCCTCTCTTACTGAGCAATAATTGAAATTACAAGTAGCTATTAAAAAATAGCAAATTAAACGTGGAGAATCCTCCACTTAGGAGGTGAAGAGGTTTTTAAGGTTTCCTTTCCTAAAAGAGGTTTTGTTTTTTATTTACCTTCCCCTTGTTCCCCCATAGAGTTCCTATGGAATATATGCATCACAGCTACTTAAAAGTTCGACAGTGAGAGCACAAATGTCAACTAAAGGACATTATTCAGCTCAAAACATCTGCACCAAGTTGTGGAATCACGGTAATACTATAAGGAATAAGCTGAGCAAAAATTCCTGTGTCTAATATTGTTACACAATTTTATGTGATAAATAGCCAGAACAAATGCTCGTCAGAATCAGGTTTTTGTTCCATCTTATTCTGCAAAACTAATTTGTGAATGACCCCAAAGATAGATGATTTGTTAATTTGCAGATGTCTCTTCACTTTCCTCTCCGTCTCTGGCTGTTTCAGGAGATTACGCATTTACTGACTCTGTGTGCATGTATAAAATATCTCTCTCCTAGGCATTTCTCAATCACTCATCGTACCATGTTTAAGTGCTAAATATATGTATTAGGCACACACATGCCCACCCACAAATGTGAGATACATATACATATCTGCTAGCTAGACATTCAATTAAATATGTATTGTAAAAGGCATAAGTGATTTCAAAGATTTGAAGACAACCGTGATGACAGTATATATTACTGTTAAATTCACCAAGGCACATCTGCAAAACAGACTAGGGACTTATCTGTAAATCTTCTCTAGGAAGCTGAAGGTAAACATTATTTGTTTGCCAGAACAGTGTGAAAAAAAATATTTATGATTTCGAGAAATAGTTAGTGAAACCTTTGCTAAGGGAGTAGCAGTACATTTGCTTTTTAAATGAATTCATCTCAAGTAATCAGGATTTAGTTAAATGGACTAATGCCACTGAACGTTTCAGTCTGTCATTTGGGGTGTGAACACTGGCACTCAGAGGATACCTTTTAAGCACAATACATTTATGAACTCATTTCTTTTTCCCTGAGGATTAAAAAAATAATTTTTATGCACAGTATCAGTGGCCTTCTTTAATAATTTCCTCACTGCCGCAGCTCACCTTTAGAAAAGATGGAGAGTTTAACCACATATGGTAAAAGTTTTAGCTCTGGGGGGGTTTATTATAGCAATATTCCTTTTCAGTGCACTGTCCACCATAACGGGTCTTAACACTTCCTCACCAGGCAGACAGGCAGAAGCACAAAAATGAAACAAGCTATGTTTAGTAGAATTTTTACATACCATAATCTCTTTACCATGGTCAGGCAAGGCTGGAATTTTCAAGATGATCTCTTATGGCACAAATCCATTGCAGGACAGAGCTGATTTACAGCTTAGCACCATTCTCCACTCTTCACTGAGAGTAAGTTAAATGACCCAAGAATAACATTAATATGTACTATAACTAGATAGAATGGTGGTCTAAAGGGTGGTCTAAGGCATTATCTTTCACCCAAGGAAACTCAAGCTCATATATTGCCCAGAAATACTAATAAGGGTCAAGTATCATTACTGTTTTAAGAGGTTGACAATGCAGTGAGTTATGGGGTATGATAGTGAAGCAGGGCTCTTCTCCTGCCTTCTAGCAGCCCTCTTGTCTCCCCTCTGTTATGTTTTGAACAAATCTTGGCTAAATTCAGACCCATTATTTTCAGTACTCTTTCATGGCTAACCTGGTTTAAAAATACCTGCTGACAATTTTTTTTTGCTTGGTTGCGCCAATATGCTTATCCTCAGCTGAATCCCACAGTAAACTTTTTCTTCCTTTTCTCCCTTTCATTAGGGAAGTAATTTAGAATAATAATAATAAAAAAACACCACAAAAACAGCATGGAAAAAACTGAAATGCAATTTTAAAATCGATTTAGGAGGGGCACTAAAATAATTCCCCAGTAAAAAGAAAGATCTGACAAAACAGTAAATAGAAAAGTAAGATGTTGAAATTATTTTAAGACAGATGCCTTTTTAAACTGTGTTAAGAACACCTATCATGGAGCCTGATTCCAGCAGTTCCTCACACAGGAGGTATTTTATCTTCACAACATCTGGCACTGTCAAGGAGGTACAGTTGTAGACCTTACCAGATGCAGACACTCCATACATAAAAGTACACTAACAAATCATACCATTAATAGCAGCACAACACAAGTGTTTCTTATACATCCATGAAGAGAACTATTCCATGGTTATGGGAAAGCTTAAAGAAAAAAAAAGCCACAAAAAACCCCAACAACCCTTAACAAAAATTTCTTGTAATTCTTAAAACATAAAAATAACTCAGAGAGCTTTATTTTCAGCTTTTTTTATAGATGACTGACAAGAAGGCTTTTTTCTTCAGGGTGAAAAACTCCTTGTCCCATAAATCTGTGTGGTTGACATATCTAGGTAAATTTGTATCCTTGCTCAAAGGGATCACTGGTTTTATTCTCTATGGATTTTTCACTCACTCTGTTGTGGAAAGTGAGTTGAGGCAGAGAAAAAATTGCTTGATATTTGAAGGAAGGTTTACATTATTTTATATCATCCACACTGCTCTGTTGTCATTTGGTTTCTTTTATGAACTGTTTAAAACATGATAGTATACTACATAAACCTTGCCCATTTTTGAATATGTAGGTTTTTCCACACCCTGAAGGTCTTGAGCTCAATATTCCTCTCATGTCCTCATCTGTTAGTTGGACATAACTCTATTAATCCCCAAATAAAACATGAAGGCATTTGGAAGTTATATGTTATATTTATATAAAACACATGCTATGTTTCCTACTTTAATATTTTATTTATTTATTTATTTTTCAATCAAGGTGTCTCTGATAGTCTCTAAAATAAAATGAGCGGTATTTTGTGTTTCAAGTAAGACGCCCTTGAAAGCAAATCTGAACATCAATGGCATTAAGGTGATTGCCAAAACCCAAGGATTTAGTTTGCATATGCATCACTTGAATCCTTCCCCTTTATATTTTACCATCAGTGGTCAATAACCCATAGGACTCATCAGTACAATGAATAGGATTTACAAGAGAAGCAGAACTTCTTTTTCCCATCTCTTTTTTCTCTGGCAAATAAAGTCCCCATCCTTTTTGTTAAATGGTTGAGTAAAATAAATAGGTCTCAGTGAAATAATCTTTTAAGATCAAAGCGCTGCTCCACGTTTTGTACAATATTATCATAACAAAATGCACAGAACAGCAGCGAGCTGCAGCCCCAATGAATTATTTTAGTATATATGATACCACTCTTCTCAAAGCTGGAGCCATAACATGTTGTCAGGACCGTGTTTTCTATTTCTGCAACACACTTTAAAATTTAATTTTCTCCAAAATGCACTGTGCTTCTTGGAACTGAAGTGATTTTAAGTGGCTGTGCTGTGTTATGACAGCGGTGATGGTGGTGGAGCACGCTTGGCGGAGGGATTAGATATGGGTCAAATGTTTAACCATCTGGATTTGCCATGAGCTAAACCTTATTTTTGATACCTCTGTTTGGACTAAGTGGAAAGCGATTCCTCCTCCGCCCTTTCCAAACTTTTCCTTCCCCTCTGCGGGCTGGTGTGGCCGTGGAGCCGCACTTCTCCTACCACCCTGTGGCAATCGCATGCCATGACACACGTCAGCTCAGCCCGGGCTGCTGGCAGCGAGCTGCAGCCATCGACAGAGTTATTTGTCTTCTGGTGATTAATTCTAGGAACAATTAACTTCGTTTCCTCTTTTTATTTTTTTTCCCCCCCAACGCAAATAATACACGCGTAGGTGCAGAGTGATAAGACGAGAGCAAATCTGTAAAAGAGATTACTACTGCTAAACTCTTTTTGGATGTGTAACTCGAACTGTATTAAAATAACTCTTAAATGCTGGAAGGGATAGATTCTATTTCTGTGTCTAAGCTATTCGTGTGTTATAGAAGATCTTAAAGAAAATATCTGGGCAGTATTTTAGACACATCTATTTGCTTACTTAACATATCAGGAGATGATGAATGCAAGAAGTTATCTTGATCAAAAAGAGAAAGGTTAATACAATTAAAATTTTCTCACTGCATGCACATTTCACAAATTCCCTGCATTTTATATGTAGCAGATGGTGTTCAAACAAATCAAGAAGCTGAAGCTAAAAAAACCACCCTGATGGAGAAACTCATATATTTCTTCAAACGATAAGATGAACTGCAGATGTTTGTTGAAGAGTACTGCTGACGCAGGCGACCTAAGAAGCAAAGGCTTAAAAAGAAGAGTCCAGTTGTGTTTAGCACTGGCCAAGCACTCTAGCTGTCACTGCATGATTTATGAAGCTTGCTTGCTAGATTTTATGTCGACAGAGAAATTGTGATTAAAAAAAAGCCTGAGCAGTTATCTATGCTAACAGGGAACGTGGCAAAACTCTGGCTGCAGCATACCTTACACCCCTCTTGCAAGTTTAGCTCTTCTGGGCAGACAAAGATATTTAAGCAGCATAACTCACTTCCATCAATCTTTCAGAGTTTTGACCAACGTGCCTTCATGCTTCTGCATTTTGTCCACATGGTTCTTGGTAGTGCTGCTAGAATACTGTGCTTATCTGACACCTGCAGTCAAATTAATCCCAAGTTAAGCCTGACAAAGTCACTAAAAGGAAAACAGTTGTCTGTTTAAGAACTTGGGAATGGGACACAAAACCAGCTGCTTGATACGTGCTTAAAAATCATTAGCAAGCACTTAAAAATTAATTTCAAGATTATGCTTGATAATGTCTACAAAACCTACAATTAACTCACTGTTTTACTGGGACAAAGTTGCACCCTTATGTGTCAGTGTTTCCACACAGAAAATCACATGTTCTTAGGACTTGTTGCAACTTGGCTGTAAATATTTACTTTAGACAGCAGTTTAGTAGTACACAGGGTTACAGCCCAAAAGCAAATATTTCATACCAAGTCTCAAATATATGGATTTTCCCATTTGTAAATGATTCAGGCAGCCTTTCCCCTCCCTTAGAACTGCTAACTCAATCTATAAACATAAATACAGCATTTCAGAGGAGAAAGGATACAAATCACACACCAGTACAGTAGTCCTCAGGGAGTTTATTATGGGGTAATTGGACCAAACAAGGGCCAACTTCTGGCCTGATTTACAGTCTCAACAAATCTATTGACATCAGCAGAGGTCTAAGGCAAAAAAAAATTGGCTTTGAGGGGTGGGAAAAACTTTTAAATTACTCCAGCTTAGCCTCCCTAGGCTACCTTCTGCTCAGAAGGGGCACCATTATAAATGTGATTTGCAAGCAACTCAACTTGCTGGCTGTGCATGGGTGTAACTCAGAGCAAGGCTTTGCCTCCCCATCAATGCTTACTCATCAATTCTGAATTTGGCTTCTCCAAACAATTATAACAGATATTGCATAACATCACTGAGCATGTGTGGCTTTCTTATATAATTCCTGGTTGCAAAGCCGAGCTCCAGGCTAGAAGCCAAGTCACACAGGGTATGAGCAGCTTCAGAAATAACCACCATTCAGGTTTGTTTACTGCAAGGAGCTCTCAAAGGAAACCATCAAATTAAGGAAAACAAAGTAAGTAACCAGCTTGTGTTGGTGCAGTTTTGTTATATCCTTCCTAGGATTGCTCATGTTCCTGTGGGGCTGGGAAGAGAGTGTGGGGGCAGGTTAGTGTGGCTACTGGGATGGAACCAGCAGCAGAGATGAGGAGCACCATCCTGCCCATGCAACAGTGAAAAGGCATTTTGTAAGGTTTGCACAGGAATTTTGGGCCGTCAATGAACATTCACTCAGCTACAGCTGGAAGTGGAAGTGACCCAGAGTGTTTCATAGGCCATGGCAAATTGCTTGGAAATTTCAATGCATGTGATCATGTAATTGTATCATACATATCTTCTAAATCACTGGTTTTGTGGTCCCAGAGTGGTTACCACAGACTAAAGGGCAGCAGTGTCTTCATCTCAGGGTTGATATGAGGTAACAAGGGGCGTAAGGTCTCTATTTCAGATTAGCATGTGGGCCAATGTCTCTGAACTGGCAGCTAGAATTTTTCTCATTTATTTTTGTGCCTTAGTTGGCCGTGATACTTCTTCCAGTAGCTGCTCTGCTTCTGTGATTTTCACTGAATTTACTGTGGAAACAAACACTGGCAGTTGAGCCTGAGTCAGGCTGTGGTTCTGCCAGCCATGGGGTTTATGAATGTACCTCATGACTCAGTTTTCTGCAGTTCTTGAGCAGTGTGCAATCAGAAATAAAAGAGATGTTTACAGCGTAGTTATGGTTATTGTCAAACACAGGAAATATTTGCAAACATGTCTTAAAATCTCAGGGAAGGTGTCTGCATCTACCCTATGGGTGGGCTGTGTCTGTCTGTCTGTAACCATGGTGCAAGAGGACAGGTTTGTGCTTATCTTCTTTGGATGCTCTGGGAACTAATGGGTGCTGGACTGGCTGCAGAGAATTAAATCTGGTGTGCAATGGGACTCTCTTGCCTGCTTTATGGTAGATTTCACATCCAGTTATATGCCAAAATTAATTCAAAAAGATGCAGCACAGGACAGGATTGGAATCTCTGCTGTGTGCACTTACACTGTTGCCTGCCTGGAGATTTTCCTTTGCTTTAATGTGTCCACCTGGGAATACCTTTGTGCCTCATCCTCCACCTCCTCAGGGCAAAAGATTAATTTTCATTTTCTACTTGCATAGGACTTCAGACAAAAGGGACACTGGTCCAGTTAGAAGAAGAGCCTTCAGTTTTCCCAAGGGTATGGGTGATGTTATTGCCAGGACACACAGTAGCACCAGACAGGTATAAAACTCACCTCCAGGGAATGCAAAATATGCAAAAGTGACTTAGATACAGCTGCAGCTTCCAGTACAGCTTTCCCCTTTCCTTCCTTCTTTGCTGGAGGATGCTATGCCAAGCTGCTTTCCTGCCTGAGACAGTGTGAACACTTGTCTTCCACTTACTTCTGTGGGACATGCAGGAGTCAGAATCTGACTTTACAAGCTCTTACCATCCCTGGTAATGCCATTCCTTTGATAAGGCACAATATTATATACCTTTCTGCATTTCACATGTCATTAGATCTTTGATCATGAAAAGTCATAAATATAAATAAAGTATTATATTATCCCAGCAAGCTGAAAAAGCATCTGTTTAGTCCCTGAAAGTGCTTGCAGAACAAACAGTGCTGTGAAATCATTGTTGGCAATGCCTGTGTTGTTCTTGCTCCTGATAAATGCACTATTGAAATAAACCAGCTCTCTCAGCATTAATGATCATTTGATTAAAGAAAACTTTCTAGTTAACATTTTGTAACAATGTAATAAGTAACTTTCAATTAAATTTTTCTATATGTGGGGAAAATGTGTAATGAATAAATCAGTAAAGACCACATAATGGAAGCCTATTAGCAGGGTGAATATATTCTTGTAATTCAAATTTCTATACCACTTTAGTATTATCTTCTATCAGAAGAGAAGGTACAATTACCAATTTTATCTTATCTTAGACTTATTATTAAAGAGTAGTAAAGGAAACTTCATTCCAGAAGCTATAATGTGATTTTTGATTAATGGTGGGGTTTTTATGTGACAAGAATATTTCTCCTAGGCAAAGCAGGCACTTGTATCTTTGCCTGAACTGACTTGTTTCTGGCAGGCTTTTCACTGACAGAAAGTTTTGCTTCTCAATAGACACATGTATTTTTCTGTATGTATAGCAGATTTAGGAGTACAGGATCTAATGCAATCTGAACTTAATCGCGAAAGGAATTAAGCCTTTACTTCACATTTTAATCCATCTAACAAGACTCACTAAGCAATAAACACCTTCTGCTTTATCTTATGAAATGTCAAAGCTGTAAAGTGAAAGGTTACAAACATGAGCAAAATTCATCATCACTGGAAGTGTTGCAAGTTGGTCACACTTGTAGGTAGGTGCAATGGTTATGGTTACTGGAAACTACATGTAAATAATGATGGCCAATGGGGTGTCCAAGAAATTATTTGAAATACACGGAAAAGGGAATTCATTCAAGACTTGCAACTACTTTACTACCTCCATCTAGACTTGTTTTTCCTAGATTCTCCTTCATCTCAAATACCATAAATGTTACTTTGATTTCCCTTTCAATATCTATTTTTTTTCCCTGCTCTTGCATCTTCTTTCATATAAATACATATAAATAAATTTATATACATGCATAGATATACGTGCTTATGTCAGTTGTCCTGGTTTCATCTGAGATAAAGTTAATTTTCTTCCTGGTAGCTAGTATGTGGCTGTGTTTTGGATTTAATATGAGAACAATGCTGATAACACGCTGATATTTCATTGCTGAGTAGTGTTCATACCAAGTTATTCTCTCCTCCATCCTGCTGTGTGGTGCTTAGTTGCTGGCTGGGGTTAAACCATACTAATATATAAATATACACTCATATATATAT